>ML293048.1:0-44291 GCA_005239495.1 Nicotiana undulata
CGCGAAGGCCAACTGGCCAGACCTCTGCGATCGCGGCAGAGGTCCTGCGATCACGAAGAACAACTGGCAAGACCTTTGCTATTGCGAAGAACAAACTCACCCGGCCTAGACGCGACTCTATGTGATCGCAAGAAACGGGTTGCGATCGCGAAGGTGTGGAACCCAGACCTCTGCGATCGCGGAGGGGAGGCTGCGATCGCAGTGAACAATCACTAGCCCAGCAAAATCCTTCTCCGCGATCGCAACCCACCTTCTGCGATCACAGANAATACGGACTCGCTCAAACTTCGAAAACATGAAAAACAACAACGAAACTCGAAATCAAACCCCAAAACTAAATTAATCAAACTTAAGAACTTTGAAATTCTAGAATTCACTTCAACGCGCCAAACCGGCCTAAACTACTTGGAATGACTTCAAATTTTGCAGACAAGTTATAAATGATACAACAGAACTATTCCCGGTCTCAGAATTTCATTCGGATCTCGATAACATAAACTCACCTTTCAAGCCAAATTTCAAATTCTTTAAAAACCTCAAAACTTCATTAACTCCAATTTTCCTCATTTTGATCCGAAACCAATCAAATCAAGTCCGTTGCTTACCAAATTCCGCAGATAACTTATATAACACATATTGAACATGTTCCGGGCTCCGAAATCATAATACGGGCCCGGCAGCACAGGTTTCACATCAAGGTTCATTTTCATAAGCCTTTAATATTTTCATAAAATAATTTTCTTTAAACAAATTTCATTTCTCGGACTTGGGTCCTCGGAATTCGATTCCGGGCATACGCCCAAGTCCCATATTTTCCTACGGACCTTCCGGGACCGTCGGATCACGGATCCGGGTCCGTTTACCAAAAATGTTGACCAAAGTCAACTTTATTCAATTAACTATCATAAATATAACTCTTAATCAAGTTTTCACATAAAGGCTTCTCGGTTACGCGCCTGGGCTGCGCACGCACATCGATGTGAGATTAATGGAGGCTTTCGGGCCTCAGAACACAGTTAAAAGTAGATGCACATAAGATGACCCCTTTTTGGGTCATCACATAAAATCTCTGGGAGGGTCAAAAACTACATGTCTACAGCTACCCCTATTTGACTGGAAACACGAAGAGTTTTCAGACAAAGAACAACAAAACATGTTTTGATCCTACCTTTATTTAAAAGAGTAGAAAACTAAAAAGAAGGAGGATGTGACCAAGTCCTTGTTTTGGACAGCCTACATATCTCAGGTTATAAGGGAATCAGGTTGCGTGTAGTTCAAGAAGTTTTGGAGTGATGGAGTGGTGAGTTCGAGAGTCGAGCGAGGTTCTGTCCGAGGCTCCGGTTCATGGTCCTTCTATTACATCAAAATCCAAATGAAAAAGACTAACTAAGCCTATGAACTACAAGTTACAACATTCCTATCTATGAATCCTCTGAAGCTTGATCTTTAGTTTTGTCTGCTTCTTTATACAGAATCTGATCTGAATCTTGATGCTTGTCCATTGTAGGTGCTGGTTAAATCTTCTTCAGCTTTTCGGATCAAGTCAGGATATACAGAACGGATGACTTCAATCTCGTCCTAAGTAGTCCACGTCTTCCCCGCTTCTGCACTTTGGGGTTCAACTCTTTTTCTTCTTTTCTTTTATTTTAGATCAAAACTTCTTCTTATGGCCGTTTTGAATCCATTATAACCTGCGCAAAATAAAAACAAACGAACGAAATTTTCTACCCCAATTTTCACTAGGAAAATTTCGTGAGTTATTGTAATGATATTTATGCTACTTTATTATTGAAAGCAATGAAAAGCCGGGAACAGTGCACCCAGAGTTATTGTAGACTAGGGAGTGGATACCCTATGCCCAAAGGTAAAATCAACTAGGGGTTGGAGACCCTATGTTGGAAGAGAATTGACAGGTTATGCTGTCGTCAAGAAAAGATCACCGGGTTATGCCGGTGTCTGGAAATAAGATTCATCGGGTTATGCCGGCATTAACTAAGGAATAGAGACCCTATGTTGGCATCGAGTTATGTCGGCATTAGCTTATGCTGGCATCAACTAGGGAGTGGAGTCCCTATGTTGCAAAATCATCAACTAAGGGGTGTATACCTTATGTTGGCATTAACTAGGAAGTGTATACCCTATGTCGGAAAAAGCATCAACTAGGGAGTGTATAACCTATGTTGGCATCAACTAGGGAGTGTATACCCTATGTTGGAAAATAAAATCAACCAGGGATTGTATACCCTATGTTGAAATCAACTAGAGAGTGGAGACCCTATGTTGGAAATGAGACTAGGGAGTGGAGACCCTATGTCTAAACGAACCAAGAAGGATTTTTGTTTTTTTTTTTTCAAATTTTTTTTATATTTGAGAAAATCATTCCTTTAAACAATATGCACCAATGCATATTTTCTGATGACATAAATAAATTTTTTTTTTAAAACAAGACTTCTTTTTTATTTTTTAATTATCCTAGGAGAAAATTCATCAGACTAGGTTTTCTTATCTTAGGAGAAAGATTCATCGGACTAAGATTTCGATCCTAGGAGAAAATTCATCAGACTATGTCCTTTTTTCCAATTATCTTAAGAGAAAGATTCATCAGACTAAGATTTCTGTCCTAGGAGAAAGTTCATCAGACTAGGTCTTCTATCTTAGGAGAAAGATTCATCGGACTAAGATTTCGATCCTAGGAGAAAATTCATCTGACTAGGTCCCTTTTTTGTTATCTTAGGAGAAATATTCATCAGACTAAGATTTCTGTCCTAGGAGAAAGTTCATCAGACTAGGTCTTCTATCTTAGGAGAAAGATTCATCGGACTAAGATTTCGATCCTAGGAGAAAATTCATCTGACTAGGTCCCTTTTTTGTTATCTTAGGAGAAATATTCATCAGACTAAGATTTCTGTCCTAGGAGAAAGTTCATCAGACTAGGTCTTCTATCTTAGGAGAAAGATTCATCGGACTAAGATTTCGATCCTAGGAGAAAATTCATCTGACTAGGTCCCTTTTTTGTTATCTTAGGAGAAATATTCATCAGACTAAGATTTCTGTCCTAGGAGAAAGTTCATCAGACTAGGTCTTCTATCTTAGGAGAAAGATTCATCGGACTAAGATTTCGATCCTAGGAGAAAATTCATCAGACTAGGTTTTCTCTCTTAGGAGAAAGATTCATCAGACTAAGATTTCGATCCTAGGAGAAAATTCATCTGACTAGGTCCCTTTTTTGTTATCTTAGGAGAAATATTCATCAGACTAAGATTTCTGTCCTAGGAGAAAATTCATCAGACTAGGTTTTCTATCTTAGGAGAAAAAATTCATCAGACTAAGATTTTGATCCTAGGAGAAAGTTCATCAGACTAGGTCCCCTTTTGTTTTGTTAAAAATCCATCAGACTAGGACTTTTTATCCTAGGAGGAAAAATGTGAAGAGCAATGGCAAGATTTTATGCACACTAGCAAGAAGATAAAGGCAAAGATTTGAGAAACTTCCCTCCGTTGGCTCTTCTCTTTTTTATTTCTTTTTCTTTCTTTTCTTCTCTTTTTTGCTGTTGTTGTTTTTTAACCAACCTCCTTGCACTGCTTTGTTCTTGCTTCAAACAAAGAAAATTTTGTCAGTTTTGAAAGTGGTGGTCGGTTTGTGGCCTTGAGTCTTGGGCAGCTTGGCTTTTTCTCATTCAGCTTGAGTCAGTTTCAAGAGGCTTTTGCTCTGCATCAACCCTGATTGTTTCACAGTCAGCGTTATCCCAACAGGAGATCTTTGCTTAGGCGACCTTTTCTGATATCTTGAGTGGATTCTCTCCTTTTGGAGCAATTTATCTGTCATAGAGGATCACCAGTTATCTTTGCTTACGCCAAGTAGGCTGGCAAGGGTCTTTTGGGGGGAAGCCTCTGCATGAATCCTCAATGCATGTTGACCGTAACAATGAATGTGCAGGACAAATTCACCTTGTGCAACTGAAAAGCTGGTAGCAGATTTTGAAATCTTTTCTTGCTCGTTTTGACAAAGACTGACTCAGAGTGAAGGAGACAATGACACAAAGAAACAAGAATTAATAAGAAATGCCCCTGCCGGAAGGACAGAAGGAAGAGTTTTTCTTTTCTTTTTTTTTATCTTTTTTTATTTTGTTTTTTATTTTGCGGTAACTAGCCTTAATGATCATGACATGCATTTTGGACTTAATGGCCGATCTATCAAGTTGACCAAATCTTTCCTTTTATCATTTTTATGACTTTGAAGTCGGGTTTGTTCGTGCCAATCCCTTGCATCAGCTTCACGACTCACTTTCGACTAGTGGTGTCACGAGGGGTTTTCACCAATAAGTCTCTCTCATTTATTTATCTCTACTTACCATCGCCTTCCAGTGTCCGTGAGGGTTTTCACTAGTAAGACTCTCTCATTTTTCTTTTTCCTTTTGTTTTTGTTTTGCTTTTGTGAGAAACTTGACAATGTTCTATGTCGTGTGGAAACTGTTGCTCATTCCATGCTTTCTTGCGTGAGCAACTGACAGTGTTCTATGTCGTGTGACAACCGTTTCTCATTGCATGCTTCTCTTGGCATTCTTGAAGGCATATCAGGAGGTCTTTATTTGAAAAGTTTTTGGATAAGGTTGGAAATGAGGTTCTGCATGAAGGCTTAAAGTAGACTCAAAATGAGGGGTTATAGACTTACAACTCTTGGAATCGACTCTTTTAAAAGTGAAATAAAATTCCTGCCCCAGTTTAAGCTACTTGGGATTTTCTGGATGATTTTTTTTCTTTTGACTTTTATTTGGTTGGACCGAACCGTAAGGCTGCCTACGTATCCTCTTTTAAGGAATCAGGTCTAACGTAGTTCAAACATCTGGCCTAACTAATGTTTTTCATCTTTTTTTTTTCTTTGTCATTTTCTCTTCTTCTTTTTTCTTTTTCTCTTTTTCTCATTTTTTCTTTCTTTTTTTTTTTTTTTTTTTTTTTTTTTTTTTTTTTGCTTTCAAAACAGGTTGCCCCAGCTTTTATTTTTTGGGGGCATGGATCTTTGACTGTTCTTTCTCTTCTTTTTTTTCACTTAACTTTCTAAGAGTTTCCCCAACTTGCACTCTTGGGGCATGGACTTTTCTTTTCGTTTTTTTTTCATTTCTAATTTTTTTTTTGGACTTTTAACTTTAAACTTGATTCCAAGAGAGGGTGGTCAAAGAAAAATGACACCGGCTCAAAAAGGGGTAGAGAAGGGTATAAAGTGTTTATATAGCATAAAAAGGGCCTCCCAGCCTCGAGAACGCCTAAACATATTATCTTCACAAACAACGACATTGATGGACATGTCGGTTTCTGGGTCTTTTTTTAGTGTAAAGCTGTTTGAGCTTTCCTCGCAGTGAATGACCCTTGTCAATTTAGGTGACTTTTTCTTGGGTTTTGTCTTGATGTAGGAGATGTATTTTACCACTAAACTGTCCCATTTCAAGTTGTCTGGAATACACCTTCTTTTGAAAACACTTTTTATCTTTTAGTGCTAAACAACTTCAACATGTCTGATCATCCTTAAGCCCGATCTTCTCATTGATTCAAAAGGTGGAGATCCTTAATTTCCATGAGCAGGACTACTTTGGTTCCATATAAACTTGGCTCATGCTTATTTTTTAAATGTTTCATGTCTCTATTCATTTACAAAAGTGTCTCTTTCTCACTTATCTCATTCAAGCTTAAATCAATTTTCTAAGACCTGGCCAAAATTTCCAGATGCATGTCATGTCACTAGAACTAGCGTGAAAAGAACTATGCACAAAATGGACACAAAACGAGTGACTATTTTTTTTTTGAATAAAGGATAGAAAGGTCCGATGACACAAAAAGTAGAAGAAAAGACGACAAAATAAGCTACCATGGCTAAAAGAAGAGTGACTTTCCAGTTGCTATGCGACATCTTAGCCACAAAGTTGCACATCATCACTACTATGGCATTCAACCATTTTTATTGTTATGGATTCAACACTCAAATTTTGACTTTTGATCAAACTGTTCCCCATATTGACTGTCGGATTTCAGGATTGACAACATGAAAATATTCACGGTAACTAATTTGTCAAAGAACTTGGACGACTTCTCGTGTCTTCCCATCATCAAATCATCCCGAGCAGGCCATGTTCTATTGCTCAAATTTGGTAGAGTCAACCCCACATTTGCCTCCATTTTTAATTTTCACTGCCAACTCGCCTATTTGCGTTTCTGTGACTTTGGATCAACGACAGTGGTGCTTGTTCCATTGCAAACCAACAAACCCACCACCTTTAATTGACTTTATTTAAAAAAAAAACAAGCATTTTAGAATAATCACTCTTTTTTTTTCTTTTCTCTTATTTTTTTGCTCTTTGTTTTTGTCACTCTTTTTTTTAATTCTCTCTCCTCTTTTTTCCACTTTCTTTTTTTCTCTCTCTCTTTTTAATTTTTTTGCCTGTGATCGAATCTGATGAGGATTGCCTACGTATCATGACGTCGCATGAATCAGATCTTACGTAGTTCGGGAAGATTGGGAATAAAGTAAATAAACTACCTAACTCTTTTTTTTTTAAATTTCCGAAAGGACTTTTAAAGAAGAAAGAAAATATTTTTTTTGTTTTTTTTTCTTTTGGATTTCGCTTTTTTTTTTTTTTTGGAACTTAGAGAGAAAAACTTCTAAAGAAGAAAGGATTTTTGATTTTTTTTAATTTTGTTTTCTTCAAACTTTTTGAAAGAAAGATTTCTAAAGAAGAAAGAAAATATTTTTTGGATTTTTTCGGTTTTTTTACTGAATTTTTGGGGACAAAAGATCTAAAATAAAATAGAAAAAATGATTTTTTTGATTTTGATTTGATTTGATTTTCGAAAAAAGACTTCTAAAATGAAAGAATATATTTTTTGGTTTTAAATTTTGTTATTTGGGGATTTTCTAAGGAAAAACTTCTAAAGAAGAAATTAAAAAAAAAACTTTCTTTGTTTTTGAAAGTTGGGGTCTTAAAAAAAACGTTTCTATAGAAGGAAGTAAAAGAATTGTTTTTTTTGTATTTTTTAAAATTGAGGTCTCAAAGAAAGACTTTCCATAGAAGGAAGTAAAGGAGAATATTTTTTTTTTCTTTTTCGTTTTTTTTTTAAATTGTGAAAAATAAAAGGTAGAAAATATTTTTTTTGGAATTTTGATTTGATTTGTCTTCTTTCCTTTTTAATGAAAGATTTCTACAAAGAAAAACATTTTTTTTGGGTTTTAAAAAAAAACTTCTTATTACTTTATTTGAGATTTTCTATAAAAAAATACTTTTAACGAATGAGCTAAAGGAAAATATTTTTGGATTTTTGTAAAAATAGGGGCCGGAACCGATGAGGTTTTCCTACGTATCTCACATCCGGTGAGAATCAAACTCGCATAGTTCTGCCAATTTTGACGGAACCGGGGAAACATGATATTAACTTATTTTTATTTTTTTGAAATACATTTTCTCTTTCTCCATGTTTCAAAAATTTTGGCAAAGTTTCGTGACATTTTCAAGTATCGGGGTTTTCAAAATCGGATAAATTTTCTATCCTATCCCACTCTTGGTTTTTCTGCTATTTTTTCTTTATTAGGTCAACAAACAAGCCAAAACAAAATATTGTACACATAGCAGGTAAGATGCATCAGGATGGTCTTTTATTTCGGGTTCACCTGTCCTAGACGGACCCAGCCTCTATGTTGAGTCCCCTAAGTCAAATGCACGTGATGCAAATAATCGTTCCTACTAGGGATCCGGCATGGGGCTATGTTATACTAGGTTTATATCCTGGGGTTTTGTTCTAGACAAGGTTTACCCAAGCGGACAACTTGAGCCCAGGTCGGGGCAGCGTACCGGGAATACAGAAGCTTTACCGGCTTTGCAACTTGTCCGTACCTCGTTCTAACTTTTGGATAACTCTAATAGAAAAGAAGTCACACGAAGTGCACACTTCCCAGATGATTTAGAAGACTTAGAGAGAAGAGGGTTTCAACACAATTTATATACAGTTCACATAATATCAAAGCGGCAAAATGCGGCATTTAGCACATTAGGTTCAAACATGTAAAATCAGATAATAAAACCAAATCTAACAGTTTATTCTAAGCTCAAATTCTTGAACCCTGAACCAGAGATTCTGGGTTCGGATTCCCAGCAGAGTCGCCAGAGCTGTCACACCTCCTTCTTCACCCCTAAGGGTGGATAAGGGAGTTTTTCCACTTTAAGTGCCATTATTCGAATTTGAGATTTATTTGTTTGCAGAGTCGCCACACGGATTTTTTATGGTGTTCCAGGACACCATTTATTTATTTTAAAATCCCAAATCGAGGAAATTTTGACTCTGTTTTAAAGTTTGCGAACCAGAAATTCGGGTAAGGAATTCTGTTAACCCGGGAGAAGGTGTTAGGCACTCCAGAATTCCGTGGTTCTAGCACGGTCGCTTAACTATTAATATTTGGCCTAATTATCTAATTAATTATGTGTTTTAAAACCTTTTTGTGCATTATTTCTTTTATACCGCTTTTAATATTTATGGGTTATTTTGAAACAGGTCACGGGGACGTGCACTTGTCTGCTTTTGGACATGTTTTAATTGCGCCACATGAAATACACCCGCGTGATTTTAATATAGTTTCAAGTTGAAGTTGGGGACATGAGTTGTCAAACCCGAATGTAGAATACGTAGTCAAGACTATGGTCGTGTCGGTTTTAGAATGCCAATTTGAGGCGATGTTCAATTATTCTCTAAGTTTGGAAATTTTTATCTAAAAGAGGTATTTTTAGCTTTTCGATGTATATATATAAATCATTTTTGATATTTTATGGATTTATCTTGGGACAAGTCACGATGGCGTGCACTTGTTATTTTGGCCACATCGCAACCGCGCCACATGAAATGCACCCGCGATTTACAACGTGTGATTTTAATATAGTTTGAAGTTGTGGTTGGGTGTCATGAGTTGCAAACCCGAGTGTAGATTACGTATCATGACCATGCCACGGGAACCGTACTCATAGTCGTGATGATTTATTAATCGCGCTTAAAGCAGACTGCGATGTTCGAGAGTTGTTTGGGATTGTTGTAAAGCCCTAGAACTTATGGAGTTCATCTATGGATAAAGTATAAACTTACCTAAATGGAATTAGACAGATCAATGATATATCAAAATTATTAGACTTAACAATAAACATAAAATGCATGTATACACATAGTTCATCAAATCCGGTTAATAGCAAGCTAGTCAATAGCGTCCAAAATTAGTAACTAATTACACATTCCATGATAGTAGAACACAAACAAGATTTCTTCAAAAGAAAAATAACTGAAGGTTTAATATTAAGCCTAATCTTCAAGGCTAAAGTCAATTTCTCCAATCTTTTAGTTTAAAACCAAACAGACATAAGCCAAAATTTGTAAACTGCACCACACACCCTCTTAAATTACTTCCTGAATATTTTTTATTTAACCTAACTCTTAAACATCCCCCAAAGCTAATTAACCATGGCTCTTATCACATTCAAATGAACACCAAAACAGGATAGTAAAAAAAGATGAACTTGAGATGAAAACCTTTCCAATAAATTCGGCTTCAGATGTACAATGAAGAGGATCTGGAAATGAATTAAAATTGGATGAGTACAATGACCAAAACCGAAGCCAGCGAACTCGTCGTCGACATGGAACCTTGCTCAACTTCAAAACTCCATAGAAACTTGTTCTCTGCCTTTCCTTATGTGACCGTGTGACTGTGCGGTTGTCTCTGCGTGTGTGTGAGGTTGGTTTCCGGCGGCTGCCGAAAGAATGGAGAAGGGTGGTCTAGGCCGTTTTCTTAGGGTTCCGCCAGGGTGGTGTGTGTTGCGGCTATAAGATGAAAGAGATGCGAGCTGAGTATGCAGATGTGTATGTGTATGGAGTTGGCGACTGTTGGTGGAGGTATTGGAGTTTGCAGCTGTTGGTTTGGTGGCTAGTTAGGGGGCGTGCGGCGGCTGGATTTGACAGGAGGGAGTTGGCATGGTGGCTTTCCGGTGGCAAAGCTGGTGAAAGCTGTGGAGGGTGTGAGGGTGACGGGTGATTTGTGTGTGTGTGTATGGAGCTGCTTTCAGTTGTCTTCTGGTTACGGTTGAAGACAAAACTGAGTGGGCGGCTGGTGTTGAAAGTGGTGTGAAGAGGGCGGCAGTGAGGGGTCACGGTGGAGAGGCGGACGGATTTGGTTGTGTCTTCGAGACGGGTGAAGGGGAGGGGTCTGTTGGCGTTGCTGCTCGTGAGTGAAGATGTCTGGTATATTATGGGTGTCTCCTCTTTTAAAGGGTCTAATGTGTAGTATTTAAGAAGAAGGAGTATAGGTTTTAGGGTTTGGTTAGTGGGTATTGGGCTAAGGGGAATGGGCTTTTGAAATTGGGCCAAAGACAAAAAAAAATGGACTTTACAACCCAAAAGTTTACTCTTCCTTTTAAAAAATGATGAAAAATTTATAATTCTAAAATATTAATTAAAACTTAGTTAATTAAATATTAAAATAAACTCATTTTTTGTATTTTTTTTATATTTTTGTACTTAAAGTAAAAGAGTTAAAACTAGCTAAAATGACGATATTAGGCGTAAACTAAATATTAAATGCAAAAATGTATAAAATCTCTGGGAGGGTCAAAAATTACACGTCTACAGAAGGCAAAAGAGATGAAGCCTCTGATTGATTTGTTCCTTGCACTAATTTGTGCAAGGTTTGGTGACTGATTGGTTTGTGAGATAGAGAGAAAAGAGAGGGTAAAGGGAAAGAGAGGCGGTCGAGTGAGATGAAGAATGAATAGGGTTTTAGGTAGGTTAGAGTTGTCTCTGAGTTTAAGATAGGTGAATACGATCTGGGCCATTGATATTTTAGATTAACGGTCATAATATATTAGGCTTAAACATTTTATATGATGGAATATGAGGACCGTCGGATCTCTGGGTTTGGACGGCGGGGATTGAGTCTTATAAGACTAAAGAAAAAAGAAGAAGATTAAATGCGGACCGTTGATAGGATAGACCAACAGTCCAGATCCGTTTGTGTTTTCTTTGTGAGCGGGAGATACGGGTGTTGTGGCGTGATCTCATTGGTCCAGAAGAGGTGACGGAGATTGCCAAGGTGAAGAGAAGGGAATTGGTCCGGGTCAGATTTGGCTTTGGGCTTGATAATTGAGCTGAAGTTCATTTAAAAAGTAGCCAACCTATGTTTAATTAAGGAGTTGCAATTATGGCCCTTTAGCCTTTTACCCTTTTGAAATTACTTTAAATAAACTTAATTATTTTCAACAAAATATAGTAAAATTATAATTATTAAATACTACTAATTATTGCAATTAATTATTTGTAAAAATACTTTGTTTTTCTAATTTGTAACACTAATTTTGAATTACTAATATAGTAACCTAATTAACCACAAATTAAAGAGTAATTTATTAGTTAATTATAGAACTTATGTATAGAAATTGTTTTAATAATCCTAACATAGTAAATATAATTGTAATTACATAGTGTCAATGATATGTAATTAATTTAAAATCTAATGCTTGGTTAATTTGTGAAAAATAGTTATTCATTATTGGAAAATACTTTTAAAATATTTATTGTAAATTATTAAGTATAAATAAATTAATTCAAAGAGGGAGGGTCAAAATTGGCAGTCAACATTTAGGGTTGAGAATTCGAAAGAAATGAGCTAATTCCCATTTAGGGTTGAGAAAGTCTTCGCAAATGCGAAGATCCCCCATCTCTCCTGCCATCGCAAATGCGAACTTGGACTTCTGTAATTGTGACCATTTGATCGCAAATGCGAACCACTCTCCCCCAATACTACTTCGCAAATGCGAACTACTTGTTTGCAAATGTGAACCTGGCAGAAGACATGAACGTTCCCAAATGTGAAACTAACCTTGCAATTGCGAGGTCAGAGACCTGCACCAGAAGAAACAATTTCCTTAAGTTCAAAACACTCGCAACCTATCTGAAACTCACCCGAGCCCTCGGTGCTCCAAACTTTCATGACCCAAAATCCTAACTCAGGTCGTGATGGCGCCCAACACCGGGGTTAGGCAAGCCAACAATCGATTTACTAGTGAAATTTTCCTTATTTGATAAAACATCCCAACACTTACCAAATTTTAAGCTTAAAACGTTTAAGTGGAAACGGATAAATTAGCCAACTTAAATAAATGTAGCCACAAGGACCGTGAACCAATTTCTACAGTTCCAAAAACATAAAGTCTACTACGTGTGTGCCAGGAACTAGTGGCACAAGTCTACAGGCGAACTAGTAGAATATACAAAAGATGAAATCAACCGTTCGACTGTCTGAAAGAAGTAGACAGGAATAAACAAAAGATAACGCCATAGTGCTGCTGAGAATCACCAAGGGAAGCAGCTCACCGTGAAGTCAGGCCCAAAATATACTCTCAGGATCAAGCTCCGGTCTGATAACCAGATGCACCAGCCTCAGAACATGTACAATTAAGTACAGAAGTGTAACATGAGTACATAAATAGATATGATTGATCAAGGTAGTTCAGTCAATATCATTTTGTTGAGAGTCATGGAAGAAATTCTCTTGGGAAGCCAGGTGATCCCATAGGCACGAGCCACATCAAGGTTTGATAACTCCATAGTGATAACCAAAGGAGAAATCGAACTTGGCACTTATGCCGAGGGAGTAATTAAATACACCAAATTCCAAGTCATTGATACTGACATGGCTTATAACATGATTATGGGAAGACCATGGATCCATGACATGAAAGCAGTGCCATCTACCTTACATCAGGTAATAAAATTCCCTTCCGAATGGGGGATTCAACAGATTAGAGGTGATCAGCAAACCACGAGAAATATAAATTATGTGGTGCACTACAATAAAAAATGGAAACAGATGAATCAAAGGGTAATGAAATCTCCCACACAGAAGTTGGCAACCAAACAGGTATGGAAACAACTATTTTCCAAACAGGTGAGGAAGAAGCTACTGTTCAAACAGGAACGGAAGGAAAATAGTCATGAGAAGCTAAACCAAGTCAATAGGGAGGATGCATCAAATAATACAGACGTAGATTCCAGACCGGACGTCATACAAGAACCGGAGGAAGATGATCACATCAAAACAACCACGGAAGAGCTCGAAGCTGTTTCACTATTTGAACAGAGGCCCGACCAGAAAGTGCACATAGGCACGAGGCTGAGCCCCAATCGAAGAGATAAGTTAATTGATTATTTAAAGGCTAACACAGACTGTTTTGCGTGGTCCCATTCAGATATGACAGGTATCCCACCAGAAGTGATGATTCATAAACTAAATAAAGATCCATCCTTCGTACCTGTTAAGAAGAAGAAATGAAAGAAAGGACCCTTCAAGAACCAAGTGATTAACGAAGAGGTACAGAAACTCTTGAAAATTGGTTCGATACGTGAGGTAACGTACCCTAACTTGCTAACTAACACTGTGGTAGTACCTAAAAAGAATGGTAAATGGAGAGTATGTGTAGATTATACTGACTTAAATAAAGCATGCCCCAAAGATTCATTCATAGATCAAATGATTGATGCCACCGCAGGTCATGAATTGTTAAGCTTTCTAGATGCGTATTCTGGTTATAATCAGATCAAAATGGATCCCTCAGACGAGGAAAAAACCTCCTTCATTACAAATAGGGGGGCTTATTGTTATAAAGTCATGTCTTTTGGCTTAAAAAATGTTGGAGCCACGTACCAAAGGCTAGTGACCAAGATGTTCCAGAAACATCTGGGGAAGACGATGGAAGTGTACATAGATGACATGCTGGTAAAATCAACACGGGCGGAAGAACATTTTCAGTACCTCTCTATTACCTTTGAAATTTTACGCAGGTATAATATGAAGCTGAATCCCAAAAAAATTTCTTTTGGCGTCGAATTAGGTAAATTTTTGGGTTTCCTTGTATCAAACGGAGGAATAGAGGTGAATCCTGCTCAGATTAAAGCTACAGAAGAAATACCTGATATACTAACAAACAAAAAAAAGTTCAAAGACTAACGGGAAGAATTGCAGCCTTGGGAAGATTTATTTCCAGGTCTTCCGAAAAAAAAATTAAATTCTTTTCAGTTCTCAAAAAACAAAATCGGTTCGAATGGACTGAAGAATGTCAGTAGGCCCTCAAAGATCTGAAAGTTTATCTATCAAAACCCCCGCTGCTATCAAAGCCAAAGGAAGGGGAGAGGTTGTACATCTACCTTGCTGTAGCAGAAATCGAGTTAAGTGCGGTATTGGTAAGAGAAGATAAAGGTAAACAGTCTCCTACTTATTATGTAAGCAAAACATTACTAGATACCCACATCTAGATAAGTTAGCCTTAGCTTTAATAATGGCATCTAGAAAATTACGACCATATTTTCAATGTCATTCAATCACCGTTGTGACTTCATATCCATTAAAAATATACTGCATAAACAAGATCTATCAGGAAGATTGGCTAAGTGGGCCATATAATTAAGTGAGCATGACATAATATATCAGCCTATGACTGCAATAAAGTCTCAAATTTTAGCTGATTTTGTCGTTGATTTTAATAATATCATTGTCCCTGAAGTGGAAAAAGAAATACAACTCTTTAACGGCGCTAACCCAGGTACGTGGACCCTATTTACGGATGGTTCTTCCAATGTAAAAGGTGCCGGTTTAGTCATAGTCTTTATATCACCCACGGGTGAAAAAACACGATAAGCTATCAAATGTTATCCTATAACTAACAATGAAGCAGAGTATGAAGCTGTTATTGCAGGTCTAGAACTGGCACGAGAACTCTCAATCGAGAAAATCATAATAAAAAGTGACTCCCAACTGGTGGTAAATCAAATGCAGGGGACCTATATCGCTCGAGAAACTCGAATGCAACAATATCTAGAAAAGACACGAGAACTCGTGAGACAATTCAAAACTTGGAAGGTGATACAAATACCTAGAGAGGAAAATGCAGAAGCAGACGCATTAGCTAACCTCGCAGTAGTCACGGAAATAACAAATGAAGACAATGCAATTGTCGTACATCTATTTCATTCAGCGATCGACCCTGACAAAAATGAGGTAACTTTTAACAACTTAACTTGGGATTGGAGAAACGAAATTTTAAATTTTTTGCATAATGGCACCGTACCTGAAGACCAAAAAGCAGCTCAAGCACTTCGCTACAAAGCTGCACGGTACTGCCTCATTCGCAACTCATTATACCGTAAGATGTTTGGAGGTCCACTAGCGAAATGACTCAGACCTAACCAAACGGAGTTCGTGATGAAATAAGTTCACGAAGGACACTGTGAAAATCACGCAAGGGCGAGATCCTTGGTAAAAACCCTAATCAGAGCTGGGTACTATTGGCCCAAGATGGAGGAAGAAGCTGAGAACTTCGTATCCAAATGCGACAGTTGACAAAGGTTTGCCAATAACATGCACCGACCAGCGGAATTATTTCACCCAATAATATCCCCATGGCCCTTCATGAAGTGGGGAATGGACATAGTATGACCTCTTCCCGCAGCTAAAGGACAGGTACGATTTTTACGCATGCTAAATGACTATTTTACAAAATGGGTAGAGGCAGAAGCTTTCAAACAGGTGCGAGGAAAAAAAAAGTCAAAATCTTCCTATGGAGAAACATAATATGACACTTCGGAATACCGAAGGAGATCGTGTGTGATAATGGCTCACAATTCATAGTCTCGCAAATCACAGAATTCTTTGAAAGCTGGCAAATCAAACGGATTACTTCAATGCCATATCACCCTGTGGCTAATGGTCAAGCTGAATCAATGAATAAAGTCATCATCAACAATCTAAAGAAGCGACTAGAAAAAGCCAAAGGGAATTTTCCTGATGAGTTACCTGCGGTATTATGGGCATACAGAACGACTTCAAAAACAGCCACGAGAAAAACTCCGTTCGCACTTATTTATGGATCAGAAGCCTTAATACCCGTAGATATTGGCGAACCAAGCATAAGGTATACATCAGCCACAAAGGATGAAAACAACGATGAGCTGAGCATTAATCTGGACTTACTCGAACAAAGAAGAGAAGCCGCATTGATATGAATGGCAGCTCAAAAACAAATCATAGAACGTTATTACAACCATAAAGCTCGCCTCAGATACTTCAAGATTGGGGACTTCGTTCCTAAAAATGTCTTTCAATCAACAAAAGAAGCAGGTGCAGGAAAGCTAAGTCCAAACTGGGAAGGACCCTACAAAGTCCGGGGTATAGGTGGGAAGGGGGCCTACGAGCTAGAAGCTATGGACGGCAGAATCCTACCAACAAGCTGGAATGCCATCCATTTGAAGAAGTACTACTTCTAAGGAAAAGGAATACCCCCAGTCAGGTATCACACGTTCGATTTTATCTTGAACGTTTAAAATTTTACTAACCTTTTTAGATGATAGGCATAAAGCTAACCCATCACCAGATGATGATATTAGACCTGCAAAGACGCGAGGAAGTAACTGAATTCCCAGTCTAGGGTTACACTTTTTGATGGACGTTTTAAAAGGGTTAAGCAGTCATCATCTAAAAACTATATACCTTCGAGTCCCGTATGTTTTTCCTTTTCAGAAAAAGGACCACAAAGAAAGAATAGTCAAGTGCTCGAGATTTCATTCTTTAAAGATCAAACACTTGGGGGACTATACAGTATGGAAGGCTTAGACAAAGCAAAGAAGACTATCAAAAAGTGAAAGCTCGAGCCTGAAGATCCATCTACCCAACAAGTCAAGTGATACGAGCAAAATCGAAAGAGCCAAAGACTCAAACACAAAGCCTAATCCAAAAAACCTTCGAACATGTTCAGGTTAAAAGACAAAATGTTAGCTACGAGAAAGAAATGCACATCTTTGTACTTACTCAAAAGAAAACTGTTGTAACAAAAAAAAACAGTTAAGGATAAAAGATCATCATCATTGTACTCATTCAAAAACTGTTGTAACTAAAAACAGTTACGAAATCTTTGTACTCATATAGAAAACTGTTATCAAATAAAACAGTTACGGATGAAAGATCAAAATTCTTGTACTTGTTCAGAAAACTGTTATTAAATAAAACAGTTACGAATGTAAGAACATTTCCCTCGCACTCATTAAAAACTGTTACGGGTGAAATCCCAACCTAAATAAAAATTGTTATGAACAAAAAATAGTTACTCTCTTGTATTAACTCGAAAAAACTGTTACGTACGAAAAACAGTTACGAAATACAAGTGTATCAAATATGTTAAAAGAAAGCAGTTTCAACATGAGTTTTAGACGATAATCAAACACATGTAAAATGTTGTGGAAGTTCAAACAAAAACTTTCCTCAGAAACATTCTTAAACATGTGAAAACTTCCTATCACTCTATTGCATTATTACACTAATATGAAGTTGAGACGTCTTCTTCATTAAGTGTCGATAAAAAAGGGCCCTCTTTCATAAATAATGCCTACAACAAAAAGGCTCACATTTTATATGCAACACCATGCCTACTATGAAAAGGTACGAATAATTTTAGCATCTTTATGCAAAAACTCAGAGGTAAAACAAAAACCTCAAAAATTAAACATGCAAAAGACTTAAGAGTGAAACAAAAACTCGAAGCAAAAAATTCAGACTTGCATATATTAAAAAATGCAGCTAAGTAAAAACTAAGTATTAACTAATACTTAGCCGCATATAGTTTCTGTACATTAGGGTGCCCCTAAGTTGTCAGTTTGGGACTTTAAAAGATCCAAATTTACCCCCGATGGAGCTGGGGGTAACCACCAATCAAATAAAAAAAAGAAGGTGAACCAACATCTTAATCTTCTTGAGGAGGGGGATTGACTTCTTCATCAGTAGAGGGAGTAAGAGCATCTTGGGACGAAGAGGCTCGGACAGCAGGAGTCTCACCTTCAGGTGGGGAAAGATTCAAACCTTGTTGAGACTTTTCCATGGCTTCTTTGGTTTTAGCAATCTTAGCGTTAAGGTCGAAATCTCCCCAACTCATTTCCATCAATGTATCGAGGCGAGAATTCATGTACGCCCAACTAACATCGACAGATGCCGCCTCTTCGAGAGTTTCATAATCACTCTCCCATATATGAAGCTCAACTCTTAGCCCATCCTTCTCAGCTTCAGCAGCTTCATGGGCAGCCCTCAAAGGTACAATTGACTCCTCCAGAGATTGGATTTTGTCTAAAGCAATGCGAAGATCCTCCTGAGTCCGTGTGAGTGACTGCACAAGCTCTCCTGAGTATTCCTCCTTCTGCTCCAGCAAGGCTTTCAAGCTCCTAACTTCTTCCGAGGCAAGGGATAATTGCTCAGCAAATGAAAACTCAAGAATGCTCTTGTCTTTGTCCGCTTGGTTGGAAGAAGCCTTCTCCACTGCCAACTCCACAGCCACGACTCTCATCTGCCGCTCCAAGGTACACTTTTCTTCTTCTAAGGATTCCATGTCGAGCCTCAGGCTTTCATATTGCCCCTTCCAATTCCCTGCTTCAGCATGCCACTCCTTTAGATCTTGCTCCGTGTTAAAAATCCTCTTCATGAGTTCTGTGCCTATGAGATTGATCTACAAAAAGAAAATCAATCAGATACGGTAATTACATGTATAAGAATGAGATACAAAAGAATGAACGTTACCTTCAAGGAGGAATGCATGACCTCATTAGCTCAGGTAAGGGAACTGTGACTATCTAACTCGGTCCTCTCTGTTGGGCCAATCAAAGGCTTCAGCCACACTTCGGGTTGGACGGATTTCTTAAAAAGACTCCCATCAATCGAAACCTCAATTAGCACTTGCCTTATCTCCCTGCTGGAAGACCCTACTTCTCTAATAAGAGGCACGGAAGCAGGCTGAGATGAAGGAGCCACGGGCAATGAAATTCGTGGAGCTGAAGAAGTCTTAGGCATGGAAACTTGAGGAGCTGAGAAAGCCACGGGCAAGGCAGCAACGTGAGCAGAAATGGCCAAAGGAGTAGAGTAAATAGCCGGAACGGATGAAGAGATTTCTCTAAAGGAGGGAGCAAAAACAGCCAGAGGCGCCTCATTAGCAGCAGGGACAAAACATTCACGGATTAGATGATCCACAAAATCATGTGCAAGAGAAGAAGAAGAATACCCGGAGGTAGAAGGTCTGACATCAGGCACGGAAGACACTGCCATGGGTGTAGACTAATCATCTGAGACCACTCTTCTTCTACGTGACCTGTGCACCAAAGTGCCCTCCTCTTCTTCTTCTTCCAAGGTCCTAGACCTACCAACTTTCCTCTTTGAAGAAGAGGAACCAGTGATAATCTCCTGGGCCTGAGCTAAAGACATCTTCGGAATGGATGCAACAGACACCCCCTGAGAAGAAAACCATGTCAAAAGAAAAAAAAAGGTTAAACAAACAAAGAAAAAGAAGCTCGAGTAAGGAAAAGAAGCGAAAACAAAAATTTCACTTATCATGAGTCTTTACTTTCCAACCGTACTTCCCGAAGAAGTACTTCCAAGATCTTTCCTCCAATGGAGCAACTGACAAAAACTTTTCTACCCAATCACGGATACCAGAGACATTCTCAACAGTACCCATGATTGCTGAAAGAAGAAGAAAATAGCTACGGTGTTAATAAAACACTTAAAGCAAAGAGAAGAAAAATAACAAATGTGAGCTAAAGTGTACTCACGTGCATGATTCCACTTCTCAGGGAAGGGAAGATTTTCCTCTCCCACTAAACTAGCAGTGGGCACAGCAACGTACCGAAGGTACCAACCTCTATCCTTATCGTCATCAGGGGTTACCAGCACTCTTTTGCTCCTAGCAGCCAGAGTGAAAACCCCTTGACGAAATAAGGTAGGAGAATAAAGATGAATGACATTATTGAAGGTAAAAGGAACCGAGGCTAAAGAAGCTAAACATCTAAGACACGCGATAACCCGCTACACAAGAGGACCAACTTGTCCTAAGAAAATGTTGAAGAAACGACAAAATTCGATGATGACTGGATCAATAGGAGGTCTAAACCCTAGAGTAAAGGGGTAAGTGTAAACAAAAGAATGGCCCGTCTTGTAAGACGTTATTCTTTGATTGTTATTCAGAATAACAACGGGAAAAATATACTCCCAAGAACATTCCCTACGAACAAGGGGAATCAAACCTTCGGTAATAAGAGTGGGATACCTATCAACACTATCAAGGGAAAACGACTGATCTACAAGGACCTGACTATCCCTAGTGAAGGTAAACTCAGCAGGAATGATTTCATCAACCCGTGGTTCGCGTAGTGTTTCGTGATGATATCTACCCTTGGACAAAGACCTGGAAGCCCTAGCTCTTGGAGAGACTAAATACCTAGCATAAGGAGGGGAAACAATCTGGGGAGAAGAAGATCCTCTCAAAGGAGTAAAGCCTAAACTCCTCAGTCTACCACCTCTCCGACTCCGAGTCGGAGCAGAAGAGGGTGTCAAATTCTCGACGTCTATCACTCTTTTAGATTGGTTCGAAGAAGACATATTTACGAAGACAAGAAGAAATTATTTACAAATAAAAGAGACAAGTTAGAAAGTGTTTCGTGAAAGTAAAGAAAAGAAAAGAGTTATTTATACTTGAAGACAACCGTCAAACGTGGGGAAAAAAACAATGATGAGAGAAGTCATAATTGAAGGTGTCACTTCGGGACTGATGCAGCCGCAAAAAGCCCTAAAAGGAGTCGAGTAACTGCAGAATCAATCTGGAGGGAACACGTGGCTGGAGCATTAAATGGAAGTGACAAGCGACGCCTATGTTCAGAGAAGGATACAATATTTCGAGGTAAAGCTGCGGCAAAATATTCCCGCCATAAATGCGTATCCACTTACCAAATATTAATCGATAAATAAATGGTAAGTGGGGGGATTATTTGTATTGGTAAAAAAGAGTTTCACACGTATGATGATCCTTGATGACTCAGCCGGCTGCGTGGACCAAGGAAAACATGACAGATGGATATGATTCTATAAAGAGGTACGGAAAAAGAGGCACGGATGAATAAACCTACGGGGTAATCAGCTACGGGAAACTCAACCTGATTGAGACAAGAAAGAGGTACTTTCAGAATGAATCCGGACAGAGCTACGGGCAGATTCAGAGATCCTCAATTAATGCCTCACACGTTACATAACCTTCACACAACAATTACGGTTACTCTTTGTAACGTCCGATTAATGTAATAATTAGTCATTAATGAGCGATCATTGTAAGAGGTAGACATTATATTAAGAAATTCCCTATATAAGGGAAGAGAATATAACTTGTAAAGGGGATCTGAACCACGAATACAATACATTTTACTTTTTTGCGCATCATATCATTGTCCATTTACTTATTCCTTTTTTACTTATCATTATTTCCTTGATTATCAGAAACCCGAGTTCATCCTAAAAATAGCTTTAGTCAAAGGATCTAATTCTTTGGTTAAACAAGGTCGACGTGATACTTACTAGGGTCAGACAATATGAAATAAATACATGCTAAACAGTAATAGCAGTAATGAACAGTAATAAGGAAATGAGCACCAGATAACATTCTCTAGTACCCCCATGCTAACCCTTTCCATGACATACAATCTATTTAACCTTCTCTCTTTCATAAAATCAACAGTTACAATTACAGGGCTTCTCATAAAATTATCAAACATATAACAGGCCTTGAACGTACGACAGATACGACGTGAAAAGTAAATGTACACTGCCGATGGTCGAACGACCCGAACCATAGATGCATCTATCTGCCCCACTCGCGAATCGCATGCGACGCGGTTAACATAATGCTAGGGCTGCCCCGCTCGCGAATCATACGTGCGACTCGGGTTCCTGCATACATATACATAATCCTCAGGGATTTCAGATAATTAACAGGGGTCTTACTAGCAGAAAAGGGATTCAAAAATACCAACTTCGAAACACAGCCTCCTAGGCCTTCATATATGAAATTCTAGGATATTAGACTACCTAGTCCACATACAAGATCACGGATACAACACATAAAGCATGATCGTGAATCCTAAACAACCCGACAAGCATGATAGTAGCTACGCATGGACTCTCCAAGGGGATTTTTGTCGTAAAGGTCCAGTGGAGGTAAAGCAAGCTCATAAGAAACCTCTCCAACTCGCCTCAATACCTTGAAAGGACCTATAAACCTCGGGCTCAGCTTGCCCTTCTTTCCGAACCTCATAATACCCTTCATCGGCGAGATCTTCAACAGGTCCTTGTCTCCTTCCATAAATGATACGTCACGCGCCTTCTGATCTGCGTAACTCTTCTGTCTGGACTGTGTTGTACAAAGTCTCTCCTGCATCAACTTCACCTTCTCTAAAGCATCCTTCACTAGGTCGGTGCCATATAACTTAGCCTCGCCAGGCTCAAACCACCCGATAGGAGAACGACATCGCCGACCATATAAAGCCTCAAATGGAGCCATCTCGATGCTGGACTGATAACTATTATTGTAAACAAACTCGGCCAAAGGCAAGAACTGGTCCCACTGACCTACGAAATCAACCACACATGCCCTGAGCATGTCCTCCAATATCTGAACTGTCCGCTCTGACTGACCATCAGTCTGAGGGTGGAATGCTGTGCTGAGATCTATCTGGGTGCCCAACTCACTATGCAATGCTCTCCAGAAGTACGAGGTGAACTGAGGAACTCGATATGATATAATGGACACAAGTACATCGTGCAACCGGACTATCTCCTGAATGTAGATCTGGGCCAACCTCTCAGAAGTATAAGTAGTAGCTAGTGGAATGAAATGCGCTAATTTTGTCAACCAATCCACAATGACCCAAACCGCATCAACCTTCCGCAATGTCCGAGGTAACCCAACCACGAAGTCCATAGTGATGCGCTCCCACTTCCACTCAGGAATGGGCATCTGCTGAAGCAGACCTCCTGGCCTCTGGAGCTCATACTTGACCTGCTGGAAATTAAGACATCTCACCACATACTCCACTATGTCATTCTTCATCCGCGTCCACCAGAAATGCTGCTTCAAGTCACGATACATCTTCATAGCACCAGGATGAACAGAATACCGTGAACCGTGTGACTTCTCTAGAATCCTCTCCCTCAGGCCATCAACATTAGGAACACATAAACGACCTGAAGTCTCACGACACTATCCTCTCCCATAGTAACCTCCTTGGCACCACCCTGAATCACTGTCTCCCATAGCTCTTCCAAACACGATCATCAATCTGTCGGGCCTTAATCTCTCCCAATAATGAAGACTGTGCAACCACATGTGCAAGGACTCGGCGGGGCTCTGAAAGGTCCAATATCACCAGGCGGTTAGCCAAGGACTGAATGGCTAAGGCTAGGGGTCTCTCCTCTGCTGCAATATAAGCCAAACTACCCATGTTCTCCGCCTTCCTGCTCAAGGCGTCTGCTACAACTTGCCTTGCCCGGACGATAAAGAATGGTGATATCATAATCCTTCAGCAACTCAAGCCACCTACGCTGCCTCAAATTAAGATCCCTCTACTTGAATAAGTGCTGCAAGCTGCGATGGTCTGTATAAACCTTACAGGACACCCCATACAAGTAGTGCCTCCAAATCTTAAGATCATGAACAATCGCCTCCAACTCCAAGTCGTGCACCGGGTAGTTCTTCTCGTGAACCTTCAGCTGGCGAGAAGCATAAGCAATAACTCTCCCTTCCTGCATCAACACACATCCCAAACCAACGCGTGAGGCATCACAATATACTGTATACATCCCAGAACCGGAAGGCACTTTCAGAACTAGTGTTGAGGTCAATGTAGTTTTGAGCTTCTAAAAGCTCACCTCACACTCGTCGGACCATCGGAATGAGGCATTCTTCAGAGTCAACCTAGTTAATGGTGCTGCAATGGAAGAAAATCCCTCCACGAATCGGTGATAATATCCTGCTAGACCCAAGAAGCTCTTGATCTCTGTAGCTGAAGTAGGACGTGGCCAACTCTGAACTGCCTCAATCTTCTTAGGATCAACCTTGTTACCCTCTCTTGATACCACATATCCCAAGAATGCCACGGAATCCAACCAGAACTCACACTTGGAGAACTTGGCGTATAGCTTCTGTTCCCGCAAAGTCTAGAGCACAACTCTCAAATGATGCTCGTGCTCGCCCAGGCTACGTGTGTAAATCAGAATGTCATCAATAAAGACAATGACAAAAGAGTCAATATACGGCCTGAACACACTGTTCATCAAGTCCATGAATGTTGTCGGGGCATTAGTCAAGCCAAAGGACATCACCAAGAACTCATAATGGCCATACCTCGTACGAAAAGCAGTCTTCGGAACATCCGAGTCCCGAATCTTGAGCTGATGATACCCCGATCTCACATCAATCTTAGAAAACACCCGATCACCCTGCAACTGGTCAAACAAATCATCGATACGTGGTAATGGATACTTGTTCTTAATGGTGACCTTGTTCAACTGGCGGTAGTCAACATATCTGCATATACCCATCATTCTTCTTCACAAATAGCACTGGAGCACCCCAAGGCGATACGCTCGGCCTGATAAACCCCTTAGCCAACAACTCCTCAAGCTGCTCCTTCAATTCTTTCGGAGCCATACGGTACGGGGAATAGATATAGGTTGGGTGCCCGGAGCTAAGTCAATACAAGAAATCAATATCACGATCCAGAGGCATGCCTGGAAGGTCTGAAGGGAATACATCTGCAGACTCCTGAACTACCGGCACTGAAACAATCATCGGAGACTCGGCGGTAGTGTCCCACACATAAACAAGATAGGCTAGACAACCCTTCTCGACCATATGTCGAGCCTTTAGGAAGGAAATAACTCGACTGGCTGCACTGTGTCTACCCGTGCACACAGGTAGGCATGCGCATTCCTATACTAACTAATCGGTTATAACATGAAGCAGTAATATAGGAATGAAATGAGTTATGACATGGGAGGAAAAACGGGAATTTAGCAACCATGACTCGTGTACGCACTCGTCACCTCACGTAAACGGCGTCCACATAGTAAAATCAGTATAAAATGCCTAAGGGAAATCCCCAACACAGAGTTAGGCAATTCACGTACCTCGATTGCGCTAATTAACTCAATACCACGCTCTTGCCACGAGTATCCGACTCCGGGTGGCCCAAATCTATTCAATTCGATTGCATAATGTAAATATCACTTCAGGGGAACAAAATAGCTAATTAATTCGAAGCTAATACGCGAAATTAGGAAATTCGCCCAAAAAGTCCCCCGGGCCTACGTCTCGGAATCGGGTAAAAATTATATTTTCCGGACACTCGTTCACTCACGAGTCTAACCATATAAGAATCTCTCAAATCGGAGGTCAAACACCCAATCAAAACTCAATAATTTTGTCTATGAAGTTCATCCCATCTTTCCCATTTTCTACCCAAAATTTTCGAAATTAGAGGTGGAATTTAAGATTGGGATCATGGAAATTGATCTATAAAGGGTAGAAACTACTTACCCAAGTTACCCAGGTGCAAATGCCTCCAAAAATCGCCTCTCCCGAGCTCTCAAAAATAAAAAAATGGTGAAAATAACATAACCCTCAGAATTAGGCTTTTAAAAGACTGCCCAGTCATTTCTACTATGCGATCACGTATAACGAGTCACGATCGCGGAGGGTAAACTTACACGCGCCAGAAATCCTTCATCACGTTCCGCCTACAGGTCTGCGATCACGGAGCCCTTGCCCTCAAAGCTATGCGATCGCGGAGAACAAACATTGGCCCTTTCCTCAAACCTAATATCTACTATGCGATCGCGCCTTATGCTATGTGATCGCGGAGACCAATATTACCATGCACTGCGATCGCGAAGAAAAAATCACAGGCCTCCCAGATATACCTTATGCGATCGCGGAGAACAAAACACTGCTGGTGAAAAACCAGCAAAACCAGCTAAGTCTATAAGGCCAAAATGCCCGTTTGAACACCCGAAACACATCCGAGGCCCTCGGAACCTCAACCAAAACCATCAACTGACCCTAATACCTCATTCAAACTTGGTCGAGCCTTAAAAACACGTCTCATAAGATCAAAATCATCAAATATGCATAGATTCAAGCCTAAGAACTTATGAAATTTCTAGAATTCACATCCGATGCTGAAACATGTCTAAACTCATCCGAATGACCTCAAATTTTTCACACATATCATAAATGACATTACGGACCTGCTGTCGCTTTCGAAGTTCCATTCCGAGTCCGATATCAAAATCTCACTTATCGGCCAAAATCACCGAAATTCCAACTTTAACCAATTCAAGCCTAAATCTACAACCGACCTCGAAAACACATTCCGAACACGCTCCCAACCCCAAAATCACCCAACAGAGCTAACAGAGTCAACAAAATTCCATTCCGGATCCGTTTTCACACAGTTCTAGCTACGGCCTGATTTCAAAAGCAAAAATCCATAGGACTAAGTGTCCAAAATCACTCCGGATTTTACCACTCAACGCTCCGACAAGTTTCAATAACATAAATAGACATGGGAGAAGCAGTTATTATGGGATCGGGGCGCTAACTCTCAAAACGGCCGACCAGGTCGTTACATTCTCCCTCTCTTAAGAAAATCGTTCATCCTCGAACGAGTATAGAAACATACTTGAAGCTCTGAAAAGATGAGGATACTGAATCCGTATATCCTGATCGGTCTCCCAAGTCGCCTCCTCAACCGGATGACCCCTCCGTTGAACCTTGAATGAGGCAATGTTCTTCAATCTGAGCTTCCTGACCTGCCTGTCTAATATAGCCACATGCTCCTCAACATATGATAGATCCTTGTCCAACTGGACTGAACTGAAATCCAAAACATGAGTCAGGTCACCGTGATACTTCCGGAGCATGGAAACGTGGAATACCGGATGAACTCCTGCTAGGTTAGGAGGCAAGGCCAACTCATAGGCCACCTCCCCAACCCGCTGCAATACCTCAAAAGGGCCAATGAACCTCAGACTCAGCTTACCCTTCTTCCCGAATCTCATGACGCCCTTCATAGGCGATACCCGAAGAAAACCCGATCACCAGCCATGAATGCCAAGTCACGAACCTTCCGATCTGTGTAACTCTTCTGCCTGGACTTAGCTATGCGAAGTCTCTCCTGGATCACCTTCACCTTGTCCATGTCATCCTGAACCAATTCTGTACCCAACAATCGGGCCTCGCCCGGCTCAAACCATCCTACTGGAGACCTGCATTGCCTACCATACAAAGCCTCATACGGCTCCATCTGAATGCTGGACTGGTAGCTGTTATTATAAGCAAACTCAGCAAGAGGAAAGTATCGATCCCATGACCCTCCAAAATCCATCACACATGCACGGAGAATATCCTCAAGAATCTGAATCGTGCGCTCGGACTGTCCGTCCGTCTGAGGGTGAAATGCTGTGATGAGATCTATCTGGGTACCCAACTCACTATGCAAGGCTCTCCAGAAGAGCGAGGTGAATTGAGGACCTCGATCTGATATAATGGACACCGGCACACCGTGCAACCGGACTATCTCCCGAATGTATATCTGGGCCAATCTCCCGAATGTAAACGGGCATTTTGGCCTTATAGACTTAGCTGGTTTTGCTGGTTTTTCACCAGCAGTGTTTTGTTCTCCGCGATCGCATAAGGTATATATGGGAGGCCTGTGATTTTTTCTTCGCGATCGCAGTGCATGGTAATATTGGTCTCTGCGATCACATAGCATAAGGCGCGATCGCATAGTAGATATTAGGTTTGAGGAAAGGGCCAATGTTTGTTCTCCGCGATCGCATAGCTTTGAGGGCAAGGGCTCCGTGATCGCAGACCTGTAGGCGGAACGTGATGAAGGATTTCTGGCGCGTGTAAGTTTACCCTCCGCGATCGTGACTCGTTATACGTGATCGCATAGTAGAAATGACTGGGCAGTCTTTTAAAAGCCTAATTCTGAGGGTTATGTTATTTTCACCATTTTTTATTTTTGAGAGCTCGGGAGAGGCGATTTTTGGAGGCATTTGCACCTGGGTAACTTGGGTAAGTAGTTTCTACCCTTTATAGATCAATTTCCATGATCCCAATCTTAAATTCCACCTCTAATTTCGAAAAT
This sequence comes from Nicotiana undulata, assembly GCA_005239495.1. Lineage (NCBI taxonomy): Eukaryota > Viridiplantae > Streptophyta > Magnoliopsida > Solanales > Solanaceae > Nicotiana > Nicotiana undulata. The sequence continues at coordinate 28,074 of ML293048.1, forward strand.
TTTGGGTAGAAAATGGGAAAGATGGGATGAACTTCATAGACAAAATTATTGAGTTTTGATTGGGTGTTTGACCTCCGATTTGAGAGATTCTTATATGGTTAGACTCGTGAGTGAAAGAGTGTCCGGAAAATATAATTTTTACCCGATTCCGAGACGTAGGCCCGGGGGACTTTTTGGGCGAATTTTCTAATTTCGCGTATTAGCTTCGAATTAATTAGCTATTTTGTTCCCCTGAAGTGATATTTACATTATGCAATCGAATTGAATAGATTTAGGCCACCCGGAGTAGGCTACTCGTGGCAAGAGCGTGGTATTGAGTTAATTAGCGTAATCGAGGTACGTGAATTGCCTAACTCTGTGTTGGGGATTTCCCTTAGGCATTGTTATACTGATTTTACTATGTGGACGCCGTGTACGTGAGGTGACGAGTGCGTACACGAGTCATGGTTGCTAAATTCCCATTTTTCCTCCCATGTCATAACTCATTTCATTCCTATATTACTGCTTCATGTTATAACCGATTAGTTAGCATAGGAATGCGCATGCCTACCTTTTTTCACTGAATTCCTCGTATTTTCACTGTGTCCAATCGAAAGATATCAAATTTACTCAAAAATCCGAAACCGGGCAAAACTCGACCCCCGGGCCTGCGTCCTAAAACTCAAAAATTTTTACTGAAAAGTGTTCTTTATCCTCCCACGAGTCCGTACATATAAAGAACACCAAAATCGGAGTTCGTTTGACCTCTCAAATCGACCCTTGAAGGTCTCATAATCTCATGCCCCAAAATCCTATTTTTCTACTGTTTTTCATGAATTAAAGGCTGCGATTATGGTCTTTAATCACCCATAAACGAGTTTTAATAATCAAATTACTTACCTCTGCGATACCCAATGATTTTCTCCTTCAAAAATTGCCCAAAAAGCTCCATGTCCGTACACAAATGGTGAAATAAGGGTTTAAGTCGCGGAAGGGCTTTTAATTAACTGCCCAGGCTTTTGTTCTCCGCGATTGAAGCCTTGGCCCTGCGATCGCACTGACAAATTTCCCAGACCTCCGTTATCGCATCATTGTGCACGCGATCGCACAGTGCAATTGCTAGCCAACCCTACGCGCCTATCTTCCTTTGTGCGATCGCAGGTTATTCCACGCGATCGCACTGACTTGTCCTCCCTCTACTCTGCGATCGCACCTCCCTTCTTGCTATCGCATAGAACAAATCTGAGCCTGACCATATTAACTCTCTGTGATCGCACTTCTTCACCCGCGATCGCAGTGAACAAAATCACTGTGCAGAAAAACCAGAAAACCAGCAATTGTTCTAAGTCCAAATGAGACCGTTAATCACCCGAAATCAATCCCGAGCCCCTCGGGACCCCAACCAAACTTACCAACGTATCCCATAACATCATTCAAACTTAGTTGCATTCTCAAAACACCAAAACTAACATCAAAACACCAAATTCACATCGGATTCAAGCCTAAGAACTTTGATATTTCTAAAATTCACCAATGATGCCGAAACTATCCAAATCAACTCTGATTGACCTAAAATTTTTGCAGACAAGTCCAAAATGACATTACGAACTTGTTCCAACTATCGGAATCCCATTCCGACCCCGCTAGCCTATTTTCCACTGCCGTCCGGAATCGCCAAAAACTAACTTTCACCAATTCAAGCCTAATTCTACACCGGACATCACAAAATTATTCTGAACACACTCCTAAGTCCCAAATCACCTAACAAAGCTATCCGAGCAATAAAATCCGCATTCCGAGGTCGTTTACCAATAAGTCAACTCTTAGTTGACTTTCCCCATTTTAAGGTTATTTTTAAGGACTAAGTGTCTGAATTCTCATTTACTATTCTGATTCCAAGTCTATCAACTCTAACACATTAATAACAGAATAACCAATCTATAGTAAGTCAATAGCAACAATTATGATGAAGGTTTTACGTAACGACGGACCGGGTCGTTACACTAATGGGTCTGCCCGTGACTCGTGAGATCTATGTGAACCTAGAGCTCTGATACCATGTTGTCACAACCCAAAATCCTAACTCAGGTCATGATGGCGCCTAACACCGGGGTCAGGCAAGCCAACAATCGATTTACTAGTGAAATTTTCCTTATTTGATAAAACATCCTAACACTTACCAAATTTTAAGCTTAAAAGGTTTAAGTGGAAACGGATAAATTGGCCAACTTAAATAAATGTAGCCACAAGGACCGTGAACCAATATATACAGTTCCAAAAATATAAAGTCTACTACGTGTGTGCCAGGAACTAGTGTCACAAGTCTACAGGCGAACTAGTAGAATATACAAAAGATGAAATCAACTATTCTACTGTCTGAAAGAAGTAGACAGGAACAAACAAAAGATAACTCCATAATGCTGCTGAGAATCCCCAAGGAAAGCAACTCATCGTGAAGTCAGGCCCAAAATATACTCTCATGATCAAGCTCCGGTCTGATAATCTGATGCACCAGCCTCAGAACCTGTACAATTAAGTACAAACGCGTAGCATGAGTACATAAACAAATATGTACCCAATGAGTATCCCGCCTAACCTTGAGAAGTAGTGATGAGAGGTCAACGTGATACTTACTAGGGTCAGACAATATGAAATAAATACAGGCTAAACAGTAATAGCAGTAATGAACAGTAATTAGGAAATGAGCATCAGATAACATTCTCTAGTACCCTCATGCTAACCCTTTCCATGGCATACAAGCTATTTAACCTTCTCTCTTTCATAAAATCAACAGTTATAATTACCGGGCTTCGCATAAAATTATCAAACATATAACAGGTTGTGAACGTACGGCCGATACGACGTGAAAAGTAAATGTGCATTGCCGAGGGACGAACGGCCCAAACCAAAGATGCATCTATCTGCCTCGCTCGCGAATCGAACATGCGACGCGGTTAACATAATTCTAGGGCGTCCCCACTCGCGAATCATACATGCGACTCGGGTTCCCGCATACATATACATAATCCTCAGGGATTTCAGATAATTAACAGGGGTCTTACTAGCATAAAAGGGATTTGAAAAGACCAACATCGAAACATAGCCTCCTAGGCCTTCATATATGAAATTCAAGGATATTAGACTACCTAGTCCACATACAAGATCACGGATACAACATATAAATCATGCTCGTGAATCCTAATCTACCCGAAAAGGCATAATAGTAGCTACGCACGAACTCTCGTCACTTCGTGCGTGCGTAGCCCCCGCAATCAAGTCATACAACTATTTTTAAGTACCTATGGGGACAATTCCCCCTTACAAGATTAGAAAGGAGACTCACCTCGTGTCGAGCCTACTTTCCTGGTCAAGAATGCGCCCGAAACTCCAAACTCGTCTCCCAAGAACTCAAAACTAGTCAAATGTTGCATAAATAAATTAATTTATACTCAAAAGCATGAAATTCGCCTATTTAATTAACTATTTTAACCTACTTGAAATATCTCAAAATACACCCCCAGGACCACATGCTCGGATTCCGGAAATGTTTGAAGGAAACACTTACCCATAACCTAAGGATCTTTAATATTTGATTTTTGCATGATTTCATAGCTAGTTAGTGGGTAATTCCCCAAATTTCATAAAGCCCTAGGTTTTTACTCTAACCCTTTTTCACTAATTATGAGGTTAATTTACCTAGGAATTCATGTATTAAACTAACATTGGGGTAGAAATCACTTACCTTTAAGTAGCTAGGTCGTTTGGCTCTTTTCCAAGCTCTCAAGGTCGACTACGGAGGAAAGAAATGGAGTAAAATGGTTCTTTCACATATTTTAAAAGACCTCACTGCCTACAGGGTTTCCGCACCTGTGGCTCGAGGACCGCACCTGCGATCTCGCGCCTGCGAGAAAAGTCTCGCACCTGCGGAACGGAGTCCGAACCAGTGGCTCCGCTTCTGCGGATTTTGGTCCGCACCTGCGTCGACTGGGCAGCCTCACTCGGGGACGCACATGCGAAGCAAGGACCGCAGGAACGGTCTCGCACCTGCGACTGGGCAACTGCAGGTGCGGTCACACCAGACCTGGTGCACCAGCAGCTATTGCTGCTGGTTTTTGGCCACGTTTGATGCCCGAATGGCATCTGGGCCCACCTGAGACCCCGTCCAAATATACCAACAAGTCCCATGTCATAATACGGACTTGCTCGAGCCTTTGGAATACTCAAAACAATGCTAAAACTGAAAATCACACCTCAAAACCCCTAGAATCAAACTTAGAACTTTAAGTTCTTGAATTCGCTAACAATGCGCCGAACCGACCTATACTACTCGGAATGACACCAAATTTTGCAAGCAAGTCCTAAATGACTTAAAGGAACTATTTTCGGTCTCAGAATTCCGTTCGGACCTCTATAACACAAAAACACGTTCCAAACCTCAATTTGAACTTAAGGAAACTCTTATTTTGCTATTTGGCACCGAAACGCTCCTGGGTCATCCAAAACCCATTCCGGACACACGCACAAGTCCGAAATCATCATACAAAGCTACTAGAACCGTCGAAACTCGATTCCGAGGTCGTTTACTCAAAATGTTGACCGAAGTCAAACTTGGCGTTAAAGGCCAACCTTAAGGAGCTAAGTGTTCCTATACTGCTCTAAATTCGTCCGAATCCCGAACCGCCCGTCCCCACAGGTCATAAATCATAAAAAGCCACTATGGGAAGTCTCATTTAGGGGAATGGGGTCCTATAATGCAAAATGACCGGTCGGGTCGTTACACAAAACAAACATGAACACATGTCCAAAATATCATACGAACTCACTTGCGCAATTAAAGCTCCAAAATAACACCTATAACTACGAATCGGACACCAAAACTAATGAAATTTCCAATGAAAGTTAAGAACATGCAATGTTTCAACCGGACGTCCGAATCACGTCAGGTCAACTCTGTTTTGCACCAAATTGTGCATACAAGTCATAAATACTGTAATGAACTTATACCAAGTTTCGGAACTAGAATCCGGACCCGGGAGCAACAAAGTTAAACTACAGTCAAACTTAGAATTTCTATAAACCTTTAAACTTCTAGTTTTCAACAAATGGCGATAATTCAAGCTAGGGACTTACGAATTCGATTCCAGGAATACACCCAAGTCCCAAATCACAATACGGACCCACCGGAACTGTCAAAACACTTATCCGGGTTCATTTTCTCCATACGTTGGCCGAAGTCAACTCAAATGAGTTTTAAAGCATATTTTTATTAATTTTTCACATAGAAACCTTCCGAAAAAATACACAGACTGAGCACACAAATTAAAGTCTAAATAGAGCTATTTGGGGTCTCAAAACACATAATTGAGGGTTAAAACTATAAATGGCCTATCAGGTCATCACATCTTCAAAGCATGAATAATGGCTTCCAACTCCAAATCGTGCACTGGGTAGTTGTTCTCATGGGGCTTCAATTGAAATGAAGCATAAACAATCACTCTACCCTCCTGCATCAACACACACCCAATATCAATCTATGAAGCATCACAAAAGGAAAAACCAGAACTAGAATTGTAGTCAAGGCAGTCTTGAGCTTCGGAAAGCTCTCCTCACACTCATTAGGCCACCTTAATAGGGCACCCTTCTGGGTCAATCTAGTCAAAGGTGCTGCAATGGATGAGAAACCCTCCACAAAATGGAAATAATACCCAGCCAAGCCTAGAAAACTCCAGATCTTCGTAGCGGTAGAAGGTATGGGCCAACTCTGAACTGCCTTAATCTTTTTCGAATCTACTTTAATCCCCTAACTTGAAACCACGTGGCCCAAGAATGCCACTGAATCAAGCCAAAACCCGCACTTGCAGAATTTAGCATATAGTTTCTTCTCCCTCAAAGTCCAGAGCACAATCCTCAAATGTTGCCCATGATCCTCCTAGTTGTGGAATACACAATATATTATAAATGACATGATGATGAAGAAATCAAGGTACCATTTAAATACAATGTTAATCAAGTACATAAAGGCTATTGGGGCACTGGTCAACCCAAAAGACAACACCAAGAACTCATAGTGACCATAGTGAGTCCTGAAAGCCGTCTTCAGAATATCTTAAGCCCGAATCTTCAACTAATGATACCCCGACCTCAAATCTACCCTAACACACTGAAGATGATCAATTATCAATATGCAATATCAGGTACTTGTTCTTAATAGTAACCTTGTTCAACTGCCTGTAGTCAATACACATCCTCATAGAATCGTCTTTCTTCCTCATAAATAGAATTGGAGCACCCAAAGGTGAGACACTTGATATGATGAAACCCTTATAAAGTAACTCCTGAAACTATTCCTCTAGTTCCTTCGAATCCACTGGTGCTATGAGATATGGTGGAATAGATATGGGTTGAGTTCTGGCACGAAGTCAATACCAAAAGCAATATCCCAATCGGTTGGCATGCCCGGGGTCTGTTGGAAACACATCTGGAAACTCCCCCACTACTGGAACTGACTCAACAATAGGAGTATCAACACTAACATCCCTCATAAGGCTAAGTACACCAATCACCCCTTCTCTACCACCTGTTGTGAAGTTAGAAAAGACACCACCCTACTAGGAACATGACCCAATGAACCTCTCAATTACAACCTCGGCGATCTCGGCATTGCCAACGTCTCTGTCTTAGTGTGACAATCAAGAATAGCGTGATATGGCGACACCCAATCAATGCACAAAATTACATCAATATCCACCATATTGGGTAATAGAAGGTCAACCCTAGTCTCATAACCCAAGGGACTAAGGATCTCATCAAAACGAAGAAAATAACATCCTGGAAAATTGGTAAGGCACTTCGTATTGGACGACACGATGTAACTCATGTCCACGTAGTGCTTCCCCTTTTGGTTGTCAAGCAGCAAGTTTGCACTCTTTTGAAAATTTGCACGGTCACGTCGTTCCATGCGACATGCTGGACAACGCAGCAAGCTATATTTTGGAATTAGGAGAGTTTTGGAGAGCGACTAAGGCGTGGAAACACAAGAGTTCATCGAATTGTCAACCAACCATCAGTGCAGAACAAGAGTTTGTATCGTAACTTTATCTTAGTTATTTTAAACTTCTTCAAACTTAATTATGATGAATTTCTCCATATCTATGGAGTAGTTCTTCCTAGGATTTTGACATATATGGGTTTTCAGCAATGTTTATGGATTTAACTATACTTTTATTGCATGAATTCATATATGGAGCTTTGAATTGATTGTGAATTTATTCACCGATTTATTTAATCGAAAGATGAATATTTTGGTATATTTTTCTTAATTTATTTGGTTTAATTTAGTGATTTTTCTAAGTAATCATGAGAGCTTTTTGAATCATTGATTAAACCAACTTAGAAGAATATTCGAGAGACATTTTCTTAAAGACTAGTCCACTAATGTGTTCTTACATATCTTCACAGTGTATCATATTAATTTATCTTGTAGAGCTTAGAATTAATCGAGAGACGAATCTTGACCTTACGAGTAAGCTAATTATCTAGCGAATTCGTGAGAATCATTAGAACATTAAAAGTGAACTTAAATAAAATTAGATCCCAAATAAGTAATTATTATCTTGCACCTATAATGTCTCAACTCTTATTTCGCAATAATAAAATGAGCTTTAGAAACTACCCATGAGTGAAAAGATTCAATCTTTAATAATTTTGAAATTTTCAACAAAATTCAACCCTAGGTCCGCTTGGTCAAAACCTGAGATTCAAACCATAACACAATTACCCATTTACTCCTAAGCCCGGTTATGTGATTAGTTTCAAAATCCGACACCAATTTGAAGTCTAAATCTCAATTTCTCAAAATTTCCAATTTTTACCTAAATCTTAATTTCTACCCTGGAAACGCATATATTAAAGATTAAATCAATGGTTCGTTCCGAGAGTTATAGTCGTGTTTCCCCCATTTCTACTTTTTTATGTGTTGTTCAGCTGTGTTGAGTTGTATTGAGTTGGTAGGTTTGGGTCCGGAGTAGTTTTGGAGTGAAATGAGACACTTAGTCTCTTAGTTAGGAAACTAAGTTAGAAAAGTCAACCAAAAGTTGACTTATGAGTAAACAAACTCGGATTTGGATTTTATGATTCAGTTAGCTTCGTTGGGTGATTTAAGACTTAGGAGTGTGACCGGAATGTAATTTGGAAGTCCGTGGTAGAATTAGGCTTGAATTGGCTAAAGTTAGAAATTTGGCGATTTTGGTCGGCAGTGGAAAAATGTGGTATCGCAGTCAGAAAGGAATTCCGGAAGTTGGAGTAGGTTCGTAGTGTTATTTTTAGCATGTATGAAAAATTAGAGGTCATTAGGATGTGTTATGGTTGGTTTCAGCATCATTGGCAAATTTTGGGAGTTTAGAAGTTCTTATGCTTGAATCTGAGGTTGATTTGGTGTTTTGGTGGTGTTTTGGTGTTGTTTTGGGTGTTCCGAAGGTTCGACTAAGTTTAGGTAGTGATATATAACTTGTTTGAATTGTTGGTTGAGGTCCCGAGGGCCTCAGGTGTGTTTCGGATGGTTATAAGATTGGTTTTTTGGAGTTGGAAAGTGTTGTAACTGCTGGTGTAATTTTTTTGGTGTGGCCGCACCTACGGATGGGGAGCCGCATGTGTGATGGTCGGAGATGAAAAAGTTGATCGCAGATGCGAATTTGGCCAAGTGGGCGTTGAGCGCAGGTGCAGAGGAGTTGTCGCACCTGCGAGCCCGTAGGTGTGGAAAGGGAGCGGCTAAGTGGAAATCGCAGGTGCGCACCTAGGACCGCAGGTGCGGTTGCGCAGGTGCGAGATCCCTGGGCAGAAACCTATATAAGCCACACTTCGCGAATTTTTTCCCTTTCTTCACCATTGTTGAATGGTTGTTGATACCCAATTTTTCCCAAAATATTTTTAAATTGCATATATACCCTCAAAATCATGCATCAATAGCAATTGGTATTTTTTCCATAATTTTTCTATATTTTTATTAATTTGTCCAACATTTTATTTTCAATAAATAATTACAAAACTACATCAGAAATGATTTCAAAAGCATTTCTTGATTTAATTTATTGTTTATGGTCCTAAGAAGACCAAACTATTTCATAATTAGCTAAATTGGCATCTTTGGCTATAATTGCAATGATTTTGCAATTATAGCTCAAGCATATGATTTTGCACTATTTATTGCCAGAAATACTTATTTGTATTTTAAAATATCAAATAATTATTTAAAACTATTATTTATGCATGAAATTTATTTTTATAATTTTTAGCCATTTTGTAAATTATTTTAATTAATTTTGCATTGGGTATTTAACAAATAGCCATTTCCATTTTTAAATCTAGCCTAAAATAAACCAGCCCCAAACCAAATTAAATCATCCCAAACCCCCAAGGCCTAATCCACTATCCTACCCAACCCAATTTCTATTTAATCTGGATCGTTGATTAATTTTAATCAACGGACCAGATTCTCTCTTACCAAACCTTCATTCTATCATTCTCTCTTCTTCTCCGCCATTACACTCTCTCATCTCTCTCAAGCTCTCTCTGCTAAACCCTAATCTCCTCTCACCAGCCTTCTCGCCGGTAACAATAGTGGCTCCACCACCATCCCTAGCCACCATGGCTCCCTCACATGCCAGCTCCTTGCTACCCTGAGGTCCTCAAGGGAACCAGAGGCCGTTCAACTCACACCCATGGACTTTAATGTCGTTCTCAAGCCACCCTTGGCCTATCCGAGTAAGACCTTTCTATTTACGGCTAAACCTATGTTTCTAAGCCCGATCCTCTCTACATCTGGGTTATCTCTCTCTGAAACCCTAATCTATGTCTTGATTCTTCAAATTTGCAATAGATCTAAGAGTATTATGAGTTATCTTTACTGCTTTCTTAAGAATCTCTCCGATTTTTCAAAAATGACTCTTCACCTTCAAAACTAGGGTTCCTTCTGATTTTTAGTATTATTCTTTAATTTTACTATGTTTAAACGTTTATTCATGTTTCCACTTTTATCTGATTTATTATGTTAAAACCCTAAGTCCTTTGGTCTTAATTTTGGGTTCTAAGAACTTTTCTTGTTTATTTGTTCGTCTAATTTGTTCGCATGTGTGTTATTCATGAATATGTTCTGGGTTTCTTGTGATTTCTACCCCGTCATGTTCATTAGGGTTTCTGAGTTTTCTTTTCTTTCCTATCATGTGTTTATTCTGTTTATTCATAGAAACTTGTGATAATTTTATTCTACTCAATACTATTTTCTAGCCGAATTCATGATTCTCTGTGATGTTTACATTATTAAGGGTTTCTGATTTATCTCTTTTGCTTATACTGTGTATATTTCGTTCACGCATAGAAATTTGCAGTAATTAGTACTATTTTCTATTATTTGAATCCCTGATTCCTTGTGATTGAAAACCTTTACTCATTTTCGAGGGTAATATTCTCTACTGATTTCTGACCTATAAGTTATTCTCTTACCTTGATTACATGATTGACTTATTGTTAATTGATTCATATTTCCTTGATTAGAATCTGACAAGCCCAGCCCAATTACCTGCCCTATACTTTGCACTGTTTGAATTATTCCTTAAGTCACATATGGTATCTTTCCTTATTTTCTACATGTATTCTACCGTTTTAAGTTAACTCCCTTAATTAAGGGAGTACTTATATTGATTTTATACTAATTTATACCTAGTTCCATAATTACTGCATGACTTTGATTCTTACCTTATTATTCTACCTAGTTTCAAACTATATATACATGCTCTCTCATTAACACCAGGACACGAAGACATTGGTTCAAAAAGATCTCTTTCTCAGTCAAACCTTTCTGCTCTTTCTCTCTTTTCTCTGGTTACTTGCTATTGTTCTAAGTCAGCCGGCTGTAAGCCAAGGCTGATTACTATACTCTCTTGCTCCTCACTTTGTGTTTGTTACCTCTCTACTGGTATCTCCTGATTTCAATTCAAGTCCCAAAAACAATATGTTTCTTTTACTACTTCAGTTTATCTTATTTCTAGTATGTTTCTATCTAAGGTTTTGCTGTGCAACCTGTAGTTGATATGTTTACATTCCTGACTATATAGCATGTTATGTTATATACTACTCTCCTTAGGATCAGCATGAATATGTTACTCCCCCCCTCCCTTTATAGTATGTCTCAATGTGATCTTGCTCTATCTGGGTTCTGATATGAACTTTTCTTTGTAAAGCAGTCTGTACCCTAAGCTTGTATGATTCTCTGTTGATTTTTCCGCATACTGTGTTGATACTATACTATCTCCCAACCCCCATGAACCCTTTAGAGCACTTCTGATTCTGTAGCTATATTCTGAATTAGCACCCCTGAACCTATAACTTGCTGCATGTACCAATTGCAAAGACCTCTACCTGTTATGTGTTCACCATACATGCTTTATTTGTCCCCAATCCCCAATTGACCCTATATGAAGGCTTGTTCTTCGAATGTTGTTGAAACTGTTGATCCTGTGTTTGTTGTTTGATTACCCCAACTCTTGTTAAAAGTTGTTTTACTCTCTTAATTACAAAACTATTTCAATTAAGTCTCTTTCAACACTATTTTCCTACTAAAACCTTTTCAAAACTATGTCAAGCACTCTCACTCCACTCTTAGGTCCTTAACTTTTGCCCCTCCAATGTGTGACTGCTTAGGGATCCCTATGAGATCCCTCTGAACTATGATGCATTGGAGCTGGCACTTCCACACTGCACTTACTCAGTTATGGTTGTGAAATCTTGGTGTGAGCACTGCCCGGGATCCCTTGAGGTCCTTAGGGAACTCTGACACACTCGGATAAAAGAAAGGCTATGAAACATCTAGGCATTTGAGGTTCTGGAAATCTGGGCCTGTCTTCAAGCTCCCTATAGTGTAACTTCTTATTTTTATTTATCTATGTAATTCATTCAATATTGGTTTGTAATAATTATTGTAAACGAATATTGGGGTTGGCTAGTGAAAAGGGGAGGGTAGCTATATATGTTATCAGTATCAATGGGTAGAAACCATGCCTTAGGTTCACATTTCCTATATGTGCATTAGAAACCATGTTTAGGACTAATACATTCTAAGCATGTCATGCATTAGACACCATGTTCTTAGGTTTCATGTATTGTAACGACCCGACCGGTCGTTTTGCATTCTAGGACCCCGTTCCCCCAAAATGAGACTCCCTGTAGTTTCTTTTACTGATTTATGACTTGTGGGGACGGGTGGTTCGGGATTTGGAAGAGTTTGGAATGGTATAGGAAAATTTGGTTCCTTAAGGTTGGCCTTAAAGGCCAAGTTTGACTTTGGTCAACATTTTGAGTAAACGACCTCAGAATCGAGTTTTGACGGTTCTGGTAGCTTCGTATGATGATTTCCGACTTGGGCTTATGTTCGGAACGGGTTTTGGATGAACCAGGAGCGTTTCGGCGCCCAATAATGAAATAAGAATTTCTTTAAGTTCAAATTGAGGTTTGGGACGTTAATTTGTATTATCGAGACCCAAATGGAATTCCGAGACTGGGGATAGTTCCGTCATGTCATTTATGACTTGCCTGCAAAATTTGGTGTCATTTGAAGTAGTATAGGTAGGTTCGGTGCATTGTTAGAGAATTCAAAACTTAAAGTTCTTAAGTTTGATTCTAGGGGTTTTGAGGAGTGATTTTTAGTTTTAGTGTTTTTTTGGGTGTTCCGAAGGCTCGAGCAAGTCCGTATTATGATTTGGGACTTGTTGGTATATTTGGACGGGGGCTCTGGTGGGCCCAGGTGCCGCTCGGTCATTGAGCGAGGCTAAACACTAGAAAAAATAGCTGTTGGTGCACCAGATCTAGAGCGCCCGCACCTGCGGTGGCCCAGTCACAGGTGCGAGACCGCTCTTGTGGTCCCAGCCTCCCAGATGCGGCCCCAAGTGAGTTCGCCCATTTTCGCAGGTGCGGATAGCCTTCCGCAGAAGCGAACCACAGGTGCGGACTCCACTCCGTAGGTGCGAGCCCAGACCCCCTTGCCCATTTCCGCAGATGCGAGACCGCAAGTTCGGTCCTCGAGCCGCATGTGAGAAAGACCTGTTGGCAGTGAGGTTCTTTTAAAAACACGAGAATGAGCCATTTTCCACCATTTCTTTCCTCCATTGGCAACCTTAGGAGCTTGGGGAAAAGGGCAAATGACCTAGCTACTGAAAGGTAAGTAATTTCTACCCTAATGTTAGTTTAATACTTGAATTTCTAGGTAAATTAACATCCTAAATTAGTCTAAATCAAGGGTTAGAGTGAAAAAAACCTAGGGCTTTATGCAATTTCGGGAATTACCCACTACCCAGTTATGAAATCATACAAAAACCATATATTAATGTTCCTTAGGTTATGGGTAAGTGTTTCCTTCGAATATTTTCGGATCCCGAGCATGTGGGCTCGGGGGTGTATCTTGAGATATTTCAAGTAGGTTAAAATAGTTAATTAAATAGGGGAATTTCATGCTTTTGAGTATAAATTAATTCATTTATGCAACATTTGACTAGTTTTGAGTTCTTAGGAGACGAGTTTGGAGTTTCGGTCGCATTCTTGACCAGGAAAGTAGGCTCGACACGAGGTGAGTCTCCTTTCTAATCTTGTAAGGGGGAATTGTCCCCATAGGTACTTAAAAATAGTTGTATGACTTGATTGCGGGGGCTACGCACGCACGAAGTGACGAGAGTCCGTGCGTAGCTACTATTATGACTTTTCGGGTAGATTAGGATTCACAAGCATGCTTTATGTGTCGTATCTGTTATCTTACAGGTGATTTAGGTAGTCTAGTATCCTTGAATTTCGCATGTGAAGTCCTAGGAGGTTATATTTCGAAGTTGATATTATTGAATACTTTTCTGCTAGTATGTTCTCCGCAACATTTCCGAAATTTCCTGTTAATTTTGTGTATATATACGGGAACCCGCGTCGCATGTATGATTCCCGAGCTGGGTAGCCCTAATATTATATTGACCGTGTCGCATGTTCGATTCGCGAGCGGGGCAGATAAATGCATCTATGGTTCGAGCCGTTCGACCTTTCGGCAATGCACATTTATTTTCACGGCGTATCAGCCGTACGATTTCAGTATACAATGTGTTATTTAATTGACTGGGAGTTCTATGATACTTGTATCAGTTGATTCATATGAGAAAGGTAAATCTAGTAAATTATATGCTAGTGGAATTGACATGCAAGGTAATTATAAATTGATACTTGATGTTTCCTGTCGTTATGAATATTTATGACTGTTATTCCTGCCTAGTCTTCATTTATCTATATTATATTGACCCTAGTAAGTATCACGTCTACCTCTCGTTACTACTTCTTCGAGGTTAGGCGGGATACTCACTGGGTACATGTTTGTTTATGTACTCATGCTACGCTTCTGTACTTAAATGTACAGGTTCTGAGGCGGATGCATCTGGTTATCAGACCAGAGCACGATCTTGAGTTATATCTGGACTTGACTTCACGGTTAGTTGCTTCCCTTGACGATCTTCAGCAGCGCTACAGAGTCTTCTTTTGTTATTCCTGTCTAGTTCTTCAGACAGAAGGACTGTTTATTTATCTTTTGCTATACTCTATTAGTGTGCTTGTAGACTTGTGACACTGGTTCCTGGAACACGTAGTAGATACTTTATTTTTTGGGTTGTAAATATTGGGTCATGATCCCTTATGGTTAATTCTGTTCAAGTCAGTCAAACTTTATCCTTCTTTACTTAGTGTTTAAACTTAAAATTTGGCAAGTGTTGGAATGTTTTCGCAAATAGGGGAAATTCACTAGTAAATCAAGTGTTGGCTTGCCTGACCACGGTGTTGGGCTCCATCACGAACTGAGTTGGGATATTGGGTCGTGACAACATGGTATCAGAGCCCTAGGTTCACGTAGGTCTCAAAAGTCACGGGCAAACCCATTAGAGTCTTGCGGATCGGTACAGAGACATCTGTATTTATCTTCAGGAGGATATAGGGTGTTAGGAAACCTCTCTTTATTCATCTTTTATCGTGCAGTCAATGGTATACTAAATATCACTCTTCTATTCTCTCACATATGATGAGGACGCGCGCAACCGACATTCCAAACTCGGGAGATGCCGCTACCCCCGACATCCGAGGCCATGGGAGAGACCGGGGGAGGGCACCGGCCCGAGGTAGGGGACGAGGGCGTCCTAGAGCTATTCCAGTTGCACCACCAGCAGGGCCAACAGCAGATCCCATTACGGAGGAGCAGAGCGAGGTGCCCCCAGCAGATTCTGCTCCAATGGACTTTATGACGGCGCCAGGCTTCTAGGAGGTCATGGGCCGTATGATGCGGTTCATGGATATCATGACTCAGGCTGGCTTGTTTCCAGCAGATCCTGCCACATCTCAAGCGGGAGGGGGAGCCCAGACCCCTATTTCCCAGGCCGCAGGTCATGCAGTAGCAGTATATCAGACCCAGGGTACACTGCCTGTGGGCGGGGCCCAGCCTGTAGCAGCAGCACCTGAGCCCAGACCAGCTGCGGACGGCGATCCTCAGAAGCTTTTGGATAGGTGGACCAGGTTGTACCCTCCTGTCTTCGGAGGTGAGCGTGGTGAGGATGCCCAGGACTTTATTGATAGGTGCAGGGACAGACTGCACAACATGAGGATATTGGAGTCCCATGGAGTTGACTTCACTATTTTCCAGTTAGAAGGCAGGGCCCGCAAGTGGTGGCAGTCTTATATTCTTGGTAGACTGGCGAGTTCTCCTCCTATCGCTTGGGAGCAGTTTACCTAGATGTTCCTGGACAGATACATTCCACCCTCTGAGAGGGAAGAGCTGCGATATCAGTTTGAGTAGCTGGAGCAGGGTCAGATGTCGGTGACAAACTACGAGGCTAGGTTTTCTGAGTTGTCTCGTCACGCACTCATGATACTTCCTACTTATGCTGAGAGAGTGCGAAGATTTGTATCTGGGTTACATCCAAGCATTAGGGCCAACATGGCCCAAGAGGTGGAGATGGGGACTCCTTATGAGCTTGTGGTAAAGATTGCTCGCAGGATCGAGGGTTATAGGTCGAGGAGCAGGGAGCAGAGGAAACAGGATAAGAGAGACAGATTTTTCGGGGATTTCAGAAGTGCTCCATCTAGGGGAAGAGGTCAGTTTGGTAGGGGCCATCCCAGTAGGCCCCCATATTCATCACCCCCCCCCCCCCCCCCCCCTTCTTGTTTATAACAAGCCGCTTT
>ML293048.1:44393-58829 GCA_005239495.1 Nicotiana undulata
GCGTTTTGTGTGGGGCCCCCCCGTGGGCCCCCCTATTTTCCTCCCCCCCCCCCCCACCTCCTTGTTGTATTCCAGCAAGGCCTTATTTCAGCGCCATGCCGGAGAGTTCTTACCGCCCTCCAGCCGTCCAGGGTTCCCCCGGCGGGCATTTCGGTCATCAAGGATCTTCTAGTCCTTACTTCAGTGCTATGCCAAAGAGTTCTCACCGTCTACAAGCTATCCAGGGTTCTTCTTCAGGGCAGCAGGCCATGGTACCGAGGGGATGCTATGAGTGTGGGGATCCAGGCCATATCACGAGGACTTGTCCCAGGTTTCGGGGCTAGGAAGTACAACAGGGTTACCATCCTATGAGTTCAGCACCAGCGGTCCGGCCACCTAGAGGTGGAGGACATGCCGGCAATGGTCGTCCTAGAGGTGGAGGCTAGACAGGGGGAGTTCAGTCAACTCCCGTCCATTCTGGCGGAGGTCAGTCGTCCGGTGCTCCAACTAGATTCTATGTTATTCCGGCCAGATCAGATGTAGTGGCCTCAGATGCCGTGATCACAGGTATTATTTCAGTATGTGGTAGAGAGGCAACAGTGTTATTTGATCCAGGATCCACTTGTTCATATGTATCAGCCTTATTTTCTCGTTTTCTAGATACTCCTCGTGAGTCCTTGGGTACTTCTATTTATGTGTCCACTCCTGTGGGTGATTCTGTGGTGGTAGATCGGATTTATCGGTCCTGTGTGGTTACATTTTGTGGGTTCGAGACCAGAGCAGACCTCCTATTGCTCGACATGGTTGATTTCAAGGTTATTCTAGGCATGGATTGGCTATCTCTCTATCATGCCGTTCTAGATTGCTATGCCAAGACAGTTACTCTAGCCATGCCCGAGTTGCCTAGGCTGGAGTGGAGAGGTTCCTCAGTTAGTGCAGCCAGTCGGGTTATTTCCTTCCTGAATGCTCGACATATGGTCAAGAAGGGTTGCCTGGCCTATCTTGCTTATGTGCGGGACACCTCCGTCGAGTTTCCGACAATTGATTCGGTGCCAGTTGTTTGAGTTTGCTGATGTATTTCCTTCAGAACTTCCAGGCACACCTCCGGATTGGGATATTGATTGATGTACTGATTTAGCTCCAGGAACCCATCCTATCTCTATTCTTTCGTACTGTATGGCTCCGAAAGAGTTGAAGGAATTGAAGGAGCAGCTTGAGGAGTTGTTGGCTAAGGGGTTCATCAGGCTGAGTGTATCTCCTTGGGGTACTCCAGTGCTATTTGTGAAGAAGAAGGATGGGTCTATGCGGATGTGTATTGACTACCGTCAGTTGAACAAGGTCACCATTAAGAATAAGTACCCATTTCCGCATATCGATTATCTATTTGACTAGTTGCAGGGTACTCGGGTGTTTTCTAAGATTGATTTGAGATCGGGGTACCACCAGCTGAGGATTCGGGACTCGGATGTTCCGAAGACTGCTTTCCGTACGAGATACGGTCATTATGAGTTCTTGGTGATGTCTTTTGGCTTGACTAATTCCCCGGCAGCATTTATGGACTTGATGAACAGGGTGTTCAGGGTGTATATTGATTCTTTTGTCATTGTCTTCATTGATGACATTCTGATTTACTCACATAGCCTGGGGGAGCACGAGAAACATTTGAGAGTTGTGCTCCAGAATTTGCGAGAACAGAAGCTATATACTAAGTTCTCCAAGTGTGAGTTCTAGTTTGATTCTGTGGCATTCTTGGGACATGTGGTATCCAGAGAGGGTATCAAGGTTGATCCTAAGAAGATTGAGGCAGTCCAGAGTTGGCCACGTCCTACTTCAACTACAGAGATCAGGAGCTTCTTAGGTCTAGCAGGTTATTATCGCCGATTTGTGGAGGGCTTTTCATCCATTACAGCCCCACTTACTAGATTGACTCAGAAGAATGCCCCATTTTAATGGTCCGACGAGTGTGAGGCGAGCTTTCAGAAGCTCAAGACAGCATTGACCTCACCACCAGTTCTAGTATTGCCTTCCGGTTTTGGGATGTATACAGTATATTGCGACGCTTCACGCGTTGGCTTGGGATGTGTGTTGATGCAGGAGGGGTGAGTTATTGTTTATGCTTCACGGCAGCTGAAGGTTCATGAGAAGAATTACCCTGTGCACGATCTGGAGTTGGCGGCGATTGTTCATGCTCTTAAGATTTGAACGCACTACTTGTATGGTGTGTCTTGTGAGATTTATACTGACCACCGCATCTTGCAGCACTTGTTCAAGCAGGGGGATCTTAATTTGAGGCAGAGCGGGTGGCTTGAGTTGCTGAAGGATTATGATATCACCATTCTCTATCATCCGGGTAAGGCAAATGCAGTAGCATATGCCTTGAGCAGGAGGGCGTAGAGTATGGGTAGTTTGTCTTATATTGTAGCAGAGGAGAGGCCTCAAGCTTTGTACATTCAGTCCTTGGCTAATCGCCTGGTGAGATCGGACCTTTCAGAGCCCCGCCGAGTTCTTGCACATATGGTTGCTCAGTCCTTATTTTTGGGGGAGATTAGGGCTCGGCAGTCGATGATCCGTGCTCGGTAAAGTTACGGGAGACAGTGGTTTAGGGTGGTGCCAAGGAGGTTACTATTGGAGAGGATGGTGTTCTGAGGCTTTAGGGCCGTTTGTGTGTTCCCAATGTTGATGACCTGAGGGAGAGGATTCTAGAGGAGGCCCACATTTCACGGTATTCTGTCCATCCTGATGCTACGAAGATGTATCGTGACTTGAAGCAGCATTTTTGGTGGAGGCGGATGAAGAAGGACATAGTGGAGTATGTGGCTAGATGTCTTAATTGCCAGCAGGTGAAGTATGAGCACTAGAGGCCAGGAGGCCTACTCCAGCAGATGCCTATACCTTAGTGGAAATGGGAGCGCATCACTATGGACTTCGTATTTGGGTTACCTTGGACTTTGCAAAAGGTTGACGCGGTTTGGGTCATTGTGGACAGGTTGACCAAATCGGTGCATTTCATTCCAGTAGCTACTACTTATACTTCTGAGAGGTTGGCCCAGATCTACATTCGGTAGATAGTCCGGTTGCACGGTGTGCCTGTGTCCATTATATCAGATCGAGGTCCTCAATTCACCTCGTACTTTTGGAGATCATTGCATAGTGAGATGGGCACCCGAGTAGAGCTCAGCATAGCATTTCACCCCCAGACCGACGGGCAGTCGGAGCGGACAATTCAGATATTGGAGGACATGCTCAGGGCATGTGTGATCGACTTCGGAGGTCAGTGGGACCAGTTTTTGCCTCTGGCTGAGTTTGCTTATAATAATAGTTACCAATCCAGCATTGAGATGGCTCAATTTGAGGCTTCGTATGGCCGGCGATGTCGTTCTCCTATCGGGTGGTTTGAGCCTGGAGATGCTAAGTTATATGGCACCGACCTGGTAAAGGATGCTTTTGAGAAAGTGAAGTTGATTCAGGATAGGCTACGCACAGCACATTCTAGACAGAAGAGTTACGCGGATCAGAAGGCGCGTGACGTATCATTTATGAAAGGAGACAAGGACCTGTTGAAGGTCTCGCCAATGAAGGGTATTATGAGGTTTTGTAAGAAGGGCAAGCTGAGCCCGAGGTTTATAGGTCCTTTCGAGGTGTTGAGGCGGGTTGGAGAGGTTGCTTATGAGCTTGCTTTACCTCCCAGTTTATCAGGAGTCCATCCGGTCTTTCATGTATCCATGCTCCGGAGGTACCACGTCGACTTCTCTCACGTGGTTGATTTCAGCACCATTCATTTGGATCAGAGGTTGGGCTACGAGGAGGAGCTAGTTGCTATTATTGACAGACATGATCGCCAGTTGAGGTCCAAGAGAGTTTTTGTTGTAAAGGTCCGATGGAGGGGACAACCAGTCGGGGAGGCGACTTGGGAGTCCGAGGAGGACATGCGGAGCAGATATCCACACTTATTCAGCATTTCAGGTATGATTCTAGACCCGTTCGAGGATGAACATTTGTTTAAGAGGTGGAGAATGTAACGACCCGACCGGTCCTTTTGCGTTCTAGGACCCCGTTCCCCTAAATGAGACTCCCCGCAGTTTCTTTTACTAATTTATGACTTGTGGGTACGGGTGGTTCGGGATTTGGAAGAGTTTGGAATGGTATAGGAACACTTGGTTCCTTAAGTTTGGCCTTAAAGGGCAAGTTTGACTTCTGTCAATATTTTGAGTAAACAACCTTAGAATCGAGTTTTGACGGTTTCGATAGCTTCGTATGATGATTTCGGACTTTGGGCATATTTTCGGAACGGGTTTTGGATGGCCCGGGAGCGTTTCGGCGCCCAATAATGAAATAAGAATTCCTTTAAGTTCAAATTGAGGTTTGGGACATGAATTTCTGTTATCGAGGTCCAAACGGAATTCCGAGACTGGGAATAATTCTGTCATGTCATTTATGACTTTCCTGCAATATTTGGTGTCATTCCGAGTAGTATAGGTAGGTTCGGTGCATTGTTAGCGAATTCAAGAACTTAAAGTTCTTAAGTTTGATTCTAGGAGTTTTGAGGTATGATTTCTAGTTTTAGCGTTGTTCCGGGTGTTCCGAAGGCTCGAGCAAGTCCGTATTATGAATTGGAACTTGTTGGTATATTTGAACGGGGGCTCGGGTGGGCCCAGATGTCGCTCGGGCATCGAGCGAGGCTAAGAACCAGCAAACATAGTTGTAGGTGAACCAGATTTGGTGCGACCGCACCTGCGGTGGCCCAGTCACAGGTGCGAGACCGCTCCTGCGGTCCCAGCCTCGCGGATGCGGCCCTAGGTGAGTTCGCCCATTTTCGCAGGTGCGGATAGCCTTCCGCAGAAGTGGACCGCAGGTGCGGACTCCACTCCGCAGGTGCGAGCCCAGACCCCCTTGCCCATTTCCGCAGATGCGAAATTTATCTCGTGACCGCAGGTGCGGTCCTCGAGCCACATGTGCGAAAGACCTGTTGGCAGTGAGGTTATTTTAAAAACACGGGAATGAGCCATTTTCCACCATTTCTTTCCTCCATTAGCGACCTTAGGAGCTTGGGAAAAAGTGCAAACGACCTAGCAACTGAAAGGTAAGTAATTTCTATCCTTATGTTAGTTTAATACTTGAATTTCTAGGTAAATTAACATCCTAAATTAGTCTAAATCAAGGGTTAGAGTAAAACAAAACTAGGGCTTTATGAAATTTTGGGAATTACCCACTACCTAGTTATGAAATCATACAAAACCCATATATAAATGGTCCTTAGGTTATGGGTAAGTGTTTCCTTCGAAAATTTTCGGAACCCGAGCATGTGGGCCCGGAGGTGTATTTTGAGATATTTCAAGTAGGTTAAAATAGTTAATTAAATAGGGGAATTCCATGCTTTTTAGTATAAATTAATTCATTGATGCAATATTTGACTAGTTTCGAGTCCTTGGGAGACGAGTTTAGAGTTTCGGGCGCATTCTTGACCAGGAAAGTAGGCTCGACACGAGGTGAGTCTCCTTTCTAACCTTGTAAGGGGGAATTGTCCCCATAGGTGCTTAAAAATAGTTGTATGACTTGATTGCGGGGGCTACGCACGCACGAAGTGACGAGAGTCCGTGCGTAGCTACTATTATGCCTTGTCGGGTAGATTAGGATTCACAAGCATGCTTTATGTGTCGATCTGAGATATTACATGTGGTTTAGGTAGTCTAGTATCCTTGAATTTCGCATGTGAAGGCCTAGGAGGTTATATTTCAAAGTTGACGTTATTTAATCCTTTTCTGCTAGTATGTTCTCCGCAACATTTCCGGAATTTATTGTTAATTTTGTGTATATATACGGGAACCCGCATCGCATGTATGATTCGCGAGCGGGGTAGCCCTAGTATTATGTTGACCGCGTCGCATGTTCAATTTACGAGCGGGGCAGATAGATGCATCTATGGTTCAATCCGTTCGACCCTTCGGCAGTGCACATTTATTTTCACGACGTATCGGTCGTACGATTTCGGCATACTATGTGTTATTTAATTGACTGGGAGTTCTGTGATACTTGTATCAGTTGATTCATATGAGAAAGGTAAATTTAGTAAATTATATGCTAGTGGAATTTACATGCAAGGTAATTACAAATTGATACTTGATGTTTCCCGTCCTTGTGAATATTTATGACTATTATTCCTGCCTAGTCTTGATTTATCTATATTATATTGACCCTAGTAAGTATCACGTCAATCTCTCGTCACTACTTCTTCGAGGTTAGGCGGGATACTCACTAGTACATATTTGCTTATGTACTCATGCTACGCTTCTGTACTTAAATGTACAGGTTCTGAGGCGGGTGCATCTGGTTATCAGAACGGAGCTCGATCCTGAGTTATATCTGGACTTGACTTCACGGTGAGCTTCTTCCCTTGCGATCTTCAGCAGCTCTACGGAGTCTTCTTTTGTTATTCTTGTCTAGTTCTTCAAACAGAAGGATAGTTTATTTATTTTTTGCTATACTCTATTAGTATGCATGTAGACTTGTGACACTGGTTCCTGGCACACACGTAGTAGATACTTTATTTTTTGGGTTGTAAATATTGGGTCATGATTCCTTATGGTTAATTCTGTTCAAGTCAGTCAAACTTTATCCGTCTTTACTTAGTGTTTAAACTTAAAATTTGGCAAGTGTTGGAATGTTTTCGCAAATAAGGTAAATTCACTAGTAAATCAAGTGTTGGCTTGCCAGACCACGGTGTTGGGCTCCATCACGACCTGAGTTAGGATTTTGGGTCGTGACATGTATACTATTTCAGCATCTCATTTGATATTATTTTTATCACTTAGAAATCCTGCTTCTAGGCTAAATAACAGCATTAACAAAGAGTTGTTACTCATGTGTATTCATCATTCATGTTCTGTGAAATTATGCCTTTATAAATTCTGTCCCTTGCATTAGCCACCATGTCCTTAGGTATTGTTTCAGCATCACATTGACACTGTTGCATGTTTACGTTTATCATTTTAGAAATTCTATTCTTAGGATAATTAATGTAAACTACACGAATCCTACTTAACCACTCAGTAATTCTATGTGCATTTAGGAATCATGTCTCAATCATTCTGCATCTCTATGTACGTAGTAGATTCCATGCTCTAAGGTCTCGTTTAAAATACCTAGTTAAACTACTGGTGCATGAAAAAGACACAAGATAGCCTCATATTTGATCACCCTGTTTTAAACAAACTGGAAATAATCCTTGTATATTTTGTAACACTTAGAACATCATATTTTGGGTACAACAACTTCTAACTATTTTAAATCTAATGATTGTTATGCATTACTCCCACGCCTAGGCAAGCCTTAGGTAATCAACCTTTATAAAATTGGAAAACTGCCTCTTTATGTGTTTATTGCTTAATGGTTAACAGGCTTAAAATCAGTAGGCAAACTTATTAGGGCCCCCCTGCTTCTGAATTTATAAAATAAAGTTGCATATCTCCTGTGTTTTGACATTCACTTAGACATTATGCCTTAGGGTACTGCCTAATAAAAATACCTCTTGTTTGTGTTTGAGTCGTGTTGTTTACGTTCCTTATCTGTGGAGGTAGACCTGAGCCTCTTAATTGTTTCTTTCGTGCCTATATCTGCTAAAGTCCTATTTGTTCTTGCATGTCGCCTAGTATTTTCTCCTTTTAACCTTAGGGGTCTGTCTAGAACTGCCTATAGGTAGAGGTCCTAGTTTCCTCCAGGACCATTAAGAAGGGATGTGTAACAACACGCATAGAGATCATTAAATAATGATCTCTTAAATAACCGCTAAGGGGTGGGAAGCTAGATACGGATATGATGACTGGTGCGTTAATGTCACGTGTAGCCCCTCTCCTAAGGAGTGATTACCGGGCATTGTACCGATATGATCCTATAGGATAAATAACCTAGGACCCCCTATCCCTTACACATGTGTGTTAAGATTGTAAATCTGCTAAAAACTTTATACATGTGCTTAGACCTTTTAAACTTTAGCACATATGTGTGCTTAGACTGCGAACCTTTATTTTGTTTACGTGTATGCCTTAATTGCCTATTTGTTTAAAATTCACAAAGCTTGTTTGGACGGGAACCACAGTTGTGGACTTTAAGGGGTGCCTAACACCTTCCCCTTGAAGTAATTTCAAGCCCTTACCCAATCTCTGGTTATCCAATATGTGTTGTAAATGACCCTTAGTAGATGCCCTAACTCACCTTAATTCGTTAGGTGGCGACTCTTCAATTCCTTTATATACCCCTTTCCCAAAAGGAAACGAGTTGTCCCAATAATGTCAAAAACCCTGACCGATCTGAAAGGAGAGGGAAAAAGGGGGCGCGACAACAATTTTTGAGCTTTGGGTAGTGAAATTCAAGGGAGAAACAAGAGATATCAGTAAGGTAAGTTATTTGGGTTCATTTATGCGTGTTTATTATGATTTCCCACTGTTTAGTCATGAAATTTGGTAGGAATTTAGGATGAAATTGATGGAGTTAGGGCTTCAGCTTTGGAGAGTTTGAGATGAGGATTTAAGGGACCATACGGAGTCGGAATTTGATGAATTTTATATGGTTAGACTCGGGAAAGAATGAGGTTTCTAATTCTGCCATTGTTGATGAGTTTCGAGACGTGGGCCGGGGGCCAGGTTTTAGCCTATTTCGGATTTTTGGACTATTTATGTAGTTTTTCTTGTGGAATTCGATTCTTTAGTCTATGTTTATAGTACTATTCTGATTATGGATAGATTCAGAGCTTTTGGAGACCGAGTCCAAAGACGAGGGGATCCTGGAGTAGGATTTTACGTTGTTAAGGTAAGTAACAGTTTTAACTCTAGATTTAAGGGTATTAACCCGGAGAACTTGATATCATGTGACTGTTTGGAGGTGATACCCTCTATAGGTGACGGGCGTGTGGGTGTACGCCGCGAGGGATTGAGACTTGGTCCGTCTCGTGAGATCGTGAGGCCTAATAGCCATCATATGTGTTTATGTATTTACATGTTGTTGAACTTGTCTGCCTTCATGTTAGAGATCATGCTTAGGCTTTATTCATGCTCACATTATTTGCACTCAGTCATAGAAATTCTTGTACATGTTTACCTCAGTCTCCATTATTTTGTTGATATGCTGTGATACTTGATTTGGGTTGTGTTCCCTTATTGTTGAGAATTGTGAGGCTAGAGAGGTACATGACTGAGTGAGGTCAAGGGCCTGTTGTAAGATATTTGATTTTAGCACGTGAGTTGTCCGTGCGGATCCAGATTGTACTATAGCACGTGAGTTGTCCGTGCGGCACGTGAGTTGTCCGTGCGGATCCAGATATGATATGATAGCACGTGAGTTATCTGTGCTTCATGTGAGTTGTCCATGCTTAGCGTTTGGGTTGTAGGAGCCCCTCCGGAATCTGTACACCCCAGTGAGTACAGGTACCTATTGAGTGTGTGTATTGAGTGCTGAGTGCTGAGTGCGAGTGCCAAGTGCCCAGTGCCGAGCGCTGAGAGATTGAGTGGCATTGCTGTGAGATTTCATTTACTTTTGTTGTTGCTGCATTTACTTGTTGATTGCCTTGTAGCCTTTACTGATTTATGGAAATTACCTGCTTACTACTGTTTATCCTTAATTGTGGAAAGAAATAATTGGATTATTCTTCTTATCTCGTCACTTCTACTCAGTTCCTTAGTTATTTATATTACTATTGAGTCGGTTGTACTCATACTACACCATGCGCTTTATGTGTAGATCCAGGTGGGTTAGAGCGCGGCGATCGTTTAGTTTAGGTCGGCTATATTTGGAGACTGCAAGGTAGCTGCTAGCGTCTATAGGACCTTGTTACTCCTTTTATCATCTATTTCTTCTTTTGGGCTGTATTGACAGTTAGACAGTTTATGTATCTTAGTTCATAGATTTAGGCGCTCATGACTTAGTGACACCCTGATGTTTCGGGCTCATTTCTGTATTTTCTATATTATATTAGAGTTGGTTTAGTTTATGAGAAATTCATACATTGGAAATGTTTTATTAAAATTCTTATAATTAAATTTGGTAGTAATATTTTTGGGAAGTAGGCTTGCCTTATTTCATGATAGACGCTATCACGACAGGATTTAGAATTGGGCCGTGACAAGTTGGTATCAGAGCCTAGGTTTACATAGGTCTCACGAGTCATGAGCGGGTTTAGTAGAGTCTTGAGGATCGCTACGGAGACTTCAGTACTTATCTTCGAGAGGCTAAAAACCTTTAGGAAAATTTCACATTCTTGGATTCTTGTCGTGCGTTCTGTGTATTCTAGTAACTAAACATCTGTTATTTCATTCTTTGACAGATGGTGAGGAATCGTGCTACCAGTCAAGAGGGACAGCCACCAGCTCGGACCGCGAGAGGTCGAGGCCGTGGTAGAGGTCATGGTAGGGGCGAAAGCATTGCCACTACAGCAGCTGGGGCAGCACCTACAGACCCCCCAATGCCTATTGTTATTGTCACGGCCCCAATTCCCAACCCTCAAGATTGTGATGGCGCCTAACACCATACTTCCTAGGAAAGCCAATGTTAGAATTTAATTGACCGTTTCCCTAAATAATTTACTTAGATATAAGTAAACAATTAAAAATATATATGAAATATAATACTAACCAATAAAAGATGTCGAGAATACTGTACGAAATAATGAAACGAAACTCGAAACTAATACTAATATCTAGCTTCCCAGGATTTGGAGTCATAATTCACGAACTACTAAAGAATACTACAATATTTTGCTGAAAGAAAATATATATGTCTGTTTTGAAACTACATAAAACGGTAAATGAATAAATGGGGGAAGACATCAGGAATCTGCAGACGCCAGCAGATCTACCTCATGTCTCCGTGCGAATGATCAGCTACTGCTCAAAGAATCAACTATGACCGGAACCTGGATCTGCACAAGAAGTGCAGAGTGTAGTATCATTACAACCGACTCCATGTACTGGTAAGTGTCGATCCTAAACTCGACGAGGTAGTGACGAGGGTACGGCGGGACATTTATAATATAACTTATATACAGTGTTTAATAAAGCAAGAAGAAAATACCAAACTAAATAAACAATAACTTGCAGTAAATAATTAAGTATCTCAGCTATCTTTCCATATCTCAGCTATAACAAATTCGTACGAAAATTTCAAAGTTACAATTTAAATAACGGTAAAAGCAAAATATGGGAACAACAAAAATAATGAGTTTTCTAGTCTTTATCATATAACTAGTAAAACATGAATATTCTCCCTTATTGCTCCTTGTTGCGGCCTGCAACCCAATCCCACCTGTCCACCCTTATTGCTCCTCCCTTTATATATCACCCTCATTTCTCCTGTTGAAGCGTGCAACCCGATCCCACCTGTCCACCCTTATTACTCCTTGTTGCGGCGTGCAACCCGTTCCCACCAGAAAATCACATCTCATCATTTATAATAAAGGTTTCACAAATTAAATTAAAGTCTTTCACAATATTTATGTCTCAACAACTGTAAACAGAAAGTTGTGCTATTCAGAACTTCACCAATTATCACTACACAGTTCAACCAACCGGAATGTATCATAAATTACTGACAACCAACTCAGCCACTAAAGTACCACAATGAAGCTAAGGAACAATTAATACTCTTAAATAAGAAGACTAGGCAAGTAAACATGGAGGCATCAAAATCATGAAACAGCTAAGACATGAGCATAATAAATTGGAAACGGGGAAGGGAACCTGCTAAACAGATAATTTTTTGATGCATAGGTACTCGTCACCTCACCTATACACCACACACATGAAATTTCACATAGCATTTAAATCGGGGATTCCTAATCGCTCAAGTTAAGGTTAGACCAAATACTTACCTCAATTCCGCAGGCCACTCTCTGCTCAATCACAGCTTTTCCTTTAGAATTTTCCTCTAACTCGCTCGAATCTAATCATAATTGGTTCGATATCATTAATAATTGCTAAAGGAATTAACGTTAACGAAGAATCATGGTTTTCCTATGTTTTCCTATCAAAAGGAATTTAATGAAGAATCGACCCTGGGCTCGCTTGGTCTAAACTCGAGGTTCAGACCAAAACTCGTTAACCTATTCTCCCCCGATCCTGGATAAACAATTAGTTTTGGAATCAGACCTCAATTCGAGGTCTAAATTTCAAAATTCCTAGGTTCTACCCAAAAATCCCAAATTTTACCATGAAGATTCTAGATTCTAGGTTGAAATCTTGTTAAAAGCAGTAAGAGATTGAAAGAAATTAGTTAGGAATCACTTACCTATGATTTGGTGAAGTTTGGGTCTTTGGAAAATCGCTTATGGAGGTTTAGGGTTTGAGAGAATTAAAAAATGGGTGAAAATCCCGTCTAAGTCCCACTTAACAGGCTGCGGATGTCGATATTGCGACTGGAGTTTCGCATTTGCGAAGCTCACAAATGTGATATGGTTATCGCAATTGTGAACCCTTCGCATTTGCGACAAAAATGTCGCATTTGCGACTTCTGGGGGCCATCGCAAATTCCGCGCAGCGTTTCGCATTTGCGACGATGGACTGCCCAGGCCTCTTCGCATTTGCGATAAAATATGTCACATTTTCCAGTACTTCCAAGATCGCATTTGCAAAGCCTGATCTCCCATTTGCGAGATCAGAGACCTGCACCGGATATCCGACACTAGCTATGATTTTCTAAGTCCTAAACACTATGTAGCCTATCGGAAACTCATCCGAGCCCTCGGGGCTCCAAACCAAACATGCACGCAAGTCTAAAAACATCGTACGGACTTGCTCGTGCGATCAAATCACAAAAATAACATCTAAAACTACAAATTTAATCTCAAAACTCATGATTTTCACAAGAACACTTCAGTTTCACTATTTTCTCAAGCGGACATACGAATCACGTCAAATGAACTCTGATTTCCATAACATTTCACATATAGGACTTAAATATCATAACAAACCTGTACCGGGCGCCAGAACCAAAATAGGGGCCCGATACCAATGAGTTCAAACATTAATTCATTTCTTTATTCCCTTTAAAATTCAGTAAAATAATTTTCTTCAAAAATTGATTTCTAAAGCTAGGGACCTCAAAATTAAATTCCCGACATACGACCAAGTCCCATATTTTACTTCGGACCTCCTGGGACTGTCGGAACACGGGTCCGGGTCTGTTTACTTAAAATGTTTACCAAAGTCAACTAAAATTTAAATTTTTAACTCTAAAAATCATTATTTCTTATATTTTCACATAAAGGCTTACCGGATTTACGCCCCAACTACGCACGCAAATCAAGGTAATTAAATTTAATCTTTTTAAGGCTAATGAGCCCAGAATGGAGTCTTAATTCATAATATTACCCTTTGGGTCATCACAATCTCCACCTCTAAAACAAACGTTTGTCCTCGAACGGACATAGAAAAGTACTTGAGCAGGCGAACAAGTGGGGATATCTACTCTGCATGTCCGACTCGGACTCCCAAGTAGCTGCCTCAACGGGGTGACCTTTCCACCGCACTCGCACTGAAGGGTAACTCTTTGACCTCAACTGACGAACTTGCTAGTCTAAAATGGCTACCGGATCCTCCTCATAAGTCAAATCCTTGTCCAATTGGACATAGCTGAAATCTAACACGTGGGACGGGTCACCATGATATTTTCGGAGCATAGAGACATGGAATACCGGATGAATTGAGTATAACCCTGGAAGAAACGCAAGTCTATAAGATACCTCTCCCACTCTATCAAGAATCTGAAAGGGCCTAATATACCTAGGGCTCAACTTTCCCCTCCTCCCAAATCTCATAACACCCTTCATGGGCGATACCCGAAGTAATAATCTTTCTCCAACCATGAATGCTACATCACGAGCCTTACGGTCGGCATAACTCTTTTGCCTGAACTGAGCTGTACGAAGTCGATCCTGAATAATCACGACCTTTTCCAAGGCCCCCTGAACTAAGTCTGTGCCCAATAACCCAGCCTCTCCCGGCTCAAACCATCCAACTAGCGATCTGCACTATCTACCATATAATGCCTCATAGGGAGCCATCTGAATGCTCGACTAATAGCTATTATTGTAGGAAAACTTCGCTAACGGAAAGAACTGATCCCACGAACCTCCAAAGTCAATAACACAGGCGTAGAGCATGTCCTCCAAGATCTGAATAGTACGCTCGGGCGGCCCGTCCGTCTGAGGATGGAATGTTGTGCTAAACTCAACCCGTGTACCCAATTCATGTTGAACTGCCCTCCAAAAGTGCGAGGTAAACTGTATACCTAGATCAGAAATGTTAAACACGGGTTGATGTTCTAAACGTCAATACAACACAAGAGGGGGGTTGATTTGTGAGGTGTCCAATTTTCGCGTGCACTAGTTATAGAAGGACCAGGTTCTTCTATGTGTTCTAACTCCTACAGTTTGCGGAATAATAATTGCAGAAATAAAAGAACACAACAATTTTA
>ML293049.1:0-29997 GCA_005239495.1 Nicotiana undulata
TTGTCACTTTAATTGGAAAAACTCCCATATCCCCCTCCCTGACGGAAAAAGGAGGTGTGACAGGTCCTATACTCTAAGCATCTCTTTTTGTGTGACCATTCCTAAGTCTGTGTCCCACTGCCTGTACCAATTTGAAAGGCTTCTTCCTGTTAGGTATTCATCATGTATGTGCTCTATGTATCCCAATCCCCATTACCCATGTGTAAAGACTTGTGTGTTGAATCTATCTTGGTTCTTTGAGAGTTACTAAATCTGTTTGTCTCTATGTCTGGGCTGCTAATTGCCTTACTCTTCTCAAATTTGTTTTACTCCCTCTTATCTTCAAAACTTTTTCAAACAAGTCCCTTTTAACATTGTTTTCTACTAAAAATCTTTTCAAACCTATCTCCTGCACTTCACTTGATTCTTAGACCTTAAGTTCTGCCCCCTCAGTATGAGCAGTGCTTTGGGACCCTTGAGCTCCCTCTGAACTCTAACAGACTGAGGGTGGTATTTCCACAATGCACATGTTCCACTCTTGGTTACCAAGTTTGGGTGTGAGCATTGCCCGGGAGCCCTTGAGATCCTTAAGGAACTTTAACACACCCGGTTTGTGAAAAGGCTTTGAAACACCATATGGAAATGAGGTTTTGAAGATTTGTGCCTAAGTGAAGGCTCCCTATAGAATAACTTCTTATTTTCTCTTTGGTTATGTAATCCATAATTCCTGGCCTGTAATAATTTGTAAACAACTCATGAGGGCTGGATAGTGAAATGGGAAGGGTAACTATGCATGCTTAGTTATTACAAGGGTAGAAACCATGTTTAGGCTTTTATTTCTTATCTGCGTAATAGAGATCATGTGTAGGTTGTAACGACCCGACCAGTCGTTTTGAGATCCAGCGCGTCGTTCAGTAGTTGGGAGTCATGAACAACTTCATTTCGGGTATTGTGACTTGTGGGTATTGTCAGAGTTGAAATTCAGGGGGTTCGAGGTTAAATTGAAAGGAAAATTCTCATTTAAGAAGCCTTAAGTTGAGGAAATTAAGTAAGACTGGAATTTTGAGTAAACTGTGATGACCCAAAAGGTCATCTTATGTAAATTTAGTTATGATTGTGTTCCGAGGCCCCGAAAACCTCCGTCAATATCACCTCGATGTGCGTCCACAGCCCGGGCACGTAGCCGTGAAGCCTTTATGTGGAACCTTGATAAAGAGTTGAATTTATGATAATTAGTTGATAAATTTGACTTTGGTCAACATTTTTGGTGAACGGACCCAGATCCGTGATCCGACGGTCCTGGAAGGTCTGTAGGAAAATATGAGACTTGGGCGTTTTCCCGGAATCGAATTCCGAGGACCCAAGTCCGAGAAATGAATTTTTAAAGGAAATTGTTTTATGAAAATATTAAAGGCTTATGAAAAATGAACCTTGATGTAAAACCTGTGCGGCCGGGCCCGTATTATGATTCCGGAGCCCGGAACAGGTTCAATATGTGTTATTTAAGTTATATTTGAAATTTGATAAGAAACGGACTTGATTTGACGGGTTTCAGATCAAAATGAGAAAATTGGAGTTAATGAAGTTTTGAGGATTTTTAAAGAATTTGAAATTTGGCTTGAAATGTGATTTTATATTTACGAGGTCCGAATGAAATTCCGAGGCCGGGAATAGTTCCGTTATGTCATTTATAACTTGTCTGCAAAATTTGAAGTCATTCCGAGTATTATAGGCCAGTTCGGCGCATTGAAGTGAATTCTAGAATTTCTTAAGTTGTTAAGTTGATTCAATTTGGTTTTGGGATTGAATTTTGAGTAAACAACCTCGGAATCAGGATCCAAAGGTTCCAGCAGGTTCGTATAATGATTTCGGACTTGGGGATATGTCCGGATCGAGATTTGGATAACCCGAGAGCGTTTCGGTGTATATTGTGGAAGTTAACATTATTTGAAAAAATTTCCTAAGTTTGGCTTGAAGCGCATTTCAATGATATTGATGTTCGTTTGGGATTACAAATTTGGGAATATCTCCGTATGGTGATTCTGGAGTTGGGAGCGTGATCGGAAGTGAATTTGGATGTCCGGAGGTCATTTTGAAGTCATTTGGCTAAAGATAGAAATTTGAAGGTTTTTGAGAAGTTTGACCGAGAGTTTGACTTTTTGATTCGGGGTCGGATTCCAATTCCGAAAGTTGGAGCCGGTCCGTAATGTCGAATATGACTTGTGTACAAAATTTGGGGTCAATCGGACGTGCTTTGATAGGTTTCGGCATCGGATGTAGAAGTTGAAATTTCAAAGTTCATAAAGTTTGAATTTTAGTGCGATTCGAGATTTCGGCGTTGTTTGATGTGATTTGATGCCTCGAGCAAGTTTGTATCATGTTTTGGGACATGTTGGTATAATTGGTTAAGGTCCCAAGGGCCTCGGGTGGATTTCGGAAGGTTAACGGAATGAATTCGGACAAAAGAAAAAAAGGAATGCCGGTTGTGCAGATTTTTGACAGCAATTAGTGCACGAGGAGCCTACTTTGGAAGCTTATATATTGAAATCTATAAGGAATATGAAAATATGGAAAACATGAAAGTTATATCCCTTGAAATATAGTTTTCAGAATGTTAAACCATGCATCATGTGGACATTTGTACTGAAATTTATGATCGGTTGAAGGTGGCTGGTCGAGCAGTTGCGATAGAATTTTCAGATGCACAGGGCCGACTTTAGAAGCTCATATCTCGGAATATATAAAGATTTATATAGTGTACAGCCTATCAAATTAAAGATCTTCGAGTCAAGTTTCTAAATCCTCAAACCGTTTGTTATTTGGATATTTGTACAAGAAGTTATAGATGTCTTAACAGAAGGTGTTCAACATGGGAATATTAATAGGATGTACAACCTGTGCATCACAAGTGCAAGGTACAACTCGATGAAGCAGGGGCAGATTCTTTAATCTCGAATTTTGGCCATTTCTTTCATTTGGCTTGGATGATTTTGGAGAGCATTTCAATGGGGATTTCATCAAGCATCAAAGGTAAGTTGTTTTTACTTATTTCCAAGTTAAATACAAGATTTATTACATAGATTGGATATGAGAAATTGGAAAAAATGTGGGGAAATTGCAAGGAAACCTAGAATTGATAAAATTTGATTTTAGCCATGAATTTGAGCATGAAAATTGTAACAAATTGTATATTTGAGTTAGTAAAGTTATGGGTAGAATTTATCTTCGAGAAATTTTGGAATCGGGGCACGTGGGCCCGAGGGCATTTTTGTCAATTCCTTGAGCGGAGTTGGGAAATTATATAATCTGAACTTTTAGCAAATATTAGAGTATATTTTAATTGAATTGCCGTTATTTGGTAGTTTTGGGATGTCGTGCATCCATTGGAGTCGTCATAGAGGCTTGGAGGCCGGTGATGAATCTTCGGAGCGATGTGAGTCTCCTTTCCAAACATGTAAGATGTCCCCGTAGGTTCCTTGTTTGCTATGTGTACATGTTGAGGGAGTCACGTACGTACCAAGTGACGAGAGTCCGTACGTGGCGACTATATTGCTATCTCGGGTAGCCGTAGGACCCACGAGCATGCCATTTCGTGCCTTATTTGAACCATTGTATGTGTTATAAATTGTGTTTATTGTTGAAATGACATGGGAAAGGTAAAAAGATGATGATGTAAATACTAAATGGCTGTCAGTGATATGATATTAACACAATCCTGTTGAGTTCACAGTCGAGTCGGTACCCGTAGGTACCTATATGTAAATATTATTATTATTATTATTATCGAGTCAGCACACGAGTCACAGGCATGATGCGCGATCATGGGGAGATTATTATTATCGAGTTAGCACACGAGTCGTAGGTATGATTCGCGATCGTGAGGAGCTTATTATTATTATCGAGTCAGCACACGAGTCGCAGGCATGATGCGCGATCGTGGGGATCTTATTACTATCGAGTCAGCACACGAGTTGCAGGTATGATTCGCGATCGTGGGGAGCTTATGACCTCAGTCCTTATGACCTACCTTATGACTCCGTCCGGTTGTCTTGTCCGTTTCGGTATATGTACACTTGAGTCTAGTTCACATATGTCAGTATTGGCAAGGTATTGTTCAATAAGAGGAATTAGTACGTGGTACTCTTACTTGTGTTACATTATGTGTTCATATACTTGCTGCTTACCGTTTCGTATGCCTATTGCTTTAGCCTTATCTCATTCTATATTATGTTGTTGTACCTTAGTGAGTATCTAGTCGACCTCTCGTCAGTACTTCTTCGAGTTTAGACGGGATACTCACTGGGTACATATATGTATATGTACGCATGCTACACTTTCTGTGCATTTTGTTGCACAGGTACCTTCATAGTTTGGAAAATGATTCGGAGACTTACTCGAGCTGCATTCATCCGGAGGCGTTCCGCAGTTGAAAGAGTCTCCTTCCTTCTATATCTTTACTTGTATTTTATTGCATTTGTCCCATTTATTCTCGGACAAGAGTTGTGTAATTGTATAAATTCTTAGAAACTGCTTAGGTACTTGTGTCATCGGGTTCTGGGGATGTTTTAAGTCTTGTGTTATTGAATTAAATGGATTCCCTGTCGTTTTTAATTTAAAAAAATTTATTTATTTTATTATGAAATGCAATAAAGGCAACGATTTCGAAATTGTTAAACATGAAGGCATTTCAACTGATTAAGGGGTTGGCTTGCCTGACAGTGGTGTCCGGCGCCATCACAACCCATATGTTTTGGGTAGTGACATAGGTTCAATGCATTAGAAATCCTGTTCCTTAGGTCCCATGTACACTATTTGAGCATGTTCATCCTTATATCACTTAGAAAATCCTGTGTTAAAACATGTTAATACCTAGTACTTTATGTTACATTATGCACTGACATGTACACTTAGATATCCTTCCTTAGGATAGATACAACGCTAATAAATAGGTCATTTTCACATCTTCTACATATTCTGAAAGCATTGAAATATTTATGCATTTACAATATCCTGTTTAGGTCCGGCATGTACATCACTCTGCATTTTCTATGCACTAGATATCATGCCATTATGATTGCATTCATATCCGCTTAGGCATCTCTAGCTTAACTACTGATAAAAACAGACTTACACAATTGGTAATATTCCTGAAATCTGAACATCTAGGACAACATGTTTAGTAATGCAACTCAAACAGTCTCCTCTAAGTTATTCTAATAACGGATACGTTGTCTCACGCCTAGGCAAGCCTTAGGTGCTAAATTTGTTAAAAATGGAAATATACTTCTTTATATGTGCTTCTTAACTATCAACAGGTTTAAAATCAGTAGGCAAAAGCTGATTAGGATGCCCTTTCTGAATTATGTAACAAATCTGCTTCTCTATTGCATTCTGGACTCACCTAGATATCATGCTTTAGGATTCTGAAATTAATACATCCCTTACATGTGTTTGAGTCATGATAATTATATGCATAATGTGTAGGTGAACTTTACCCTTCTATATGCTCCTATGTGCTCCCATTCATTGCAGTCCTAAGTGTTCTTGTTTGTCGCTTTAGAATCTTTACCTTTAAACCTGAGGGTCAGCCTAGTACCTCCCTTTTAGGATAGTAGTCCTAATCTCCTCCGGGACTGATAGGATGGAACGGGTAATAGCACGCAATATAGTTCGTGACTAACACGCGCTTTAATTACCTTCACGGGGTGGGAAAGGGTAGAATATGGATACGATGACCGATGCGCTAATACCACGTGTAGCCTCTCTTCGAGGAGTGTCTATCGGGTATTTCATTGATGTGATTCGTATTTTTTTAAACCTAGGATACCTTTCCCTTAAATGTTATATTATAATTCTTTTACAAAACTTGATAATTTTAACACTTGGTTGCTTAATATATTTGAAATTCCCTCTTACTTAAGCCCTTTACTTGTTATTTGCTGACTGTACAAATTCACGAAAACTATTTGGCTGAGAACCACACTTGTGGATCCTGAGTGGTGCCTAACACCTTCCCCTTGGGATAATTTCAAGCCCTTACCCCAATCTCTGGTTAGTAACGCAGTCAGGATTGAACCCCTTAGGTGCCCTAATGCACCGTTAAAATCGTTAGGTGGCGACTCTCCAAAATATGCAAACTCCCTTTCCCAAAAGGAAAGAGTTTCCCCTACCCAAATATCCTGCACCCGGATCTCTCCGCGAGGGAAAAAAAGGGGGTGCGACTACATGGCGACTTTACTTGGGATTATAGGCTTTTACCATTGAAAATTGTTCCGTTAATTTGTGCCTTTATTTGTTTAAATATTTGCACCCTTTACTCTTTCCTGCTACGTGCAATTAGTTTTTTATTTATTTCACAAAACGAAACTGACATGTATCTTTTTTTTCCTTTGTAACTGCTTTAATCCATAACTGTTGCATTTACCGCTTTCCTTAACGTGCAAATACATGACAATCTATTTTAATGCTTATTATTGCATAATCATGCTCAACATTCATACTTCACTCGTGCCAAACAAATACTATAGCAACGCTTGATGAGTGGTTGTGCTCTTCCTGTATTATTATCTCCCTAAATTCGGGAAGTCTTATTTTCGGTAAAACTAGTCGATCAACGGTGTAGTCGACGGTTCCGTGCCTTCCCCCTTGAGTTGTCCGCTGAAGGGTACCAGTCTAAACCCCATAGAAACCTTACTCTGTTGTATTTTTGCATGTATCATGGTCAAACCTAGTCAAGCTAAAGTGTCATCCGCACGATAGCTTTTAAGATAGCCTTATCCAAAAGTCCACTGGGTTTCCCTAAACCCAAACAGACATCATCACGTTATGTGCATTTATTTGGAGAACTGAATGCTTTATGCTAATTTTTTATATTAAATAGTCAAGTATGGTGGGGGTAGGGGCCTAACCTTATTTTCCTAGAAACAACATGAGGCACGAAGTCCCCAGATTCGGCATGGTCTCCAATATCTGCCCAAGACTGTTGAGTTGGTGGGAGGACCTACATTCTAGCGACAATGCTATCGTCAGAAAACACCTGGGCAACCTGCCATCTCTCCTAGAAATTTGGACTAACAAAATGATAATAGAGGATTCTAATTTGTTTTTGGATTGCGAGAGGTCCGTGTTCCGCTTTAGGAATATTGAAATGACACCTTTGATAGAAGAGATATGAGGGCTGGCCAACTTGGTGTGGGAAACTCCGGGGTTGCTGATGCCTGAGAACCACACATGCAAGGGTTTCCTTAAGATGATAGGTCTGAAGAAGAATGCAGAACTGGAATGCTTGAAGGAGTCGTACATTCCTTTTGACTATTTGTACGAAAGGTACAGCCACAGCAAATCATACCGTACCTACCGTGACGATTTTGCTATCACCTCTCTAGGACATATCCATCGTCGAGTGTTCGTCTTCATGGTTTGATTTTTAGGGTTGATCGTGTTCCCGATGAAGAATAAGAGAATCTATACAAGAATGGCCATGGTAACTACGACATTTAATGGAAGGGATTGATGGGAAAGACTTCAACATCGTGACCATGATCATTGCAAACATATATCGGGCCTCGGAAATATGTCAACGAGGAGCAAAACATTTCGAAGGTTGCAATTTATTACTTCAACTCTGGCTCATGGAGCATCTCCAAAGAGGCGAATACCGACAAGACATTCATCAAAGAATTTAGGATGACCACATCGCTTTCCATCACTCGAAGCGAATGAACTATATCCCCGACATGTTTTCTCAGCCTGAGAATGCCGAAGGATGGGTTGGGCTTTTTGGTAACTTGACCGAAGAACAGGTCCAATTGATGTTTGTGTGGTTTCCGATAGATGAGTTCGTCATTCGATCTCGAGATGCATCATTTCTGTTACTGATTGGTTTAAGGGGGACATACCCTTATGTCCCTCTCTGAGTTATGAGGCAAGAAGGTAGGAAGAAAGTCGTACCTAGGGTCGAGAAATGAGCCATCTTCGAGCAGACTTTCAAAATGATGACAGTCCTCACAAGTTCCAGGCTCAGCATTTATGGCACTACAAGATTATACTTGAGAACGACACCATAGAGCCAGACAGATATCGTGCCGGTTGTATCCCTTTCTATCTTGGTTGGTTAGAAGAGGATCTTAGTGGTCAGAGCAAGCTAGGGTACGTCCAAGGCCTCAGGGTTATAGATGAAAGGGCTGAAGCGTAAGTCAAGTTCAACCAGTTGCGCAAACGGATCCGTGAATGTGAGGATGACCACCACAAAATACATTAATCTAACAAGAAGCTGATCGAGGAGTGGAAAGACATGGCTATCAGCACCAATAAGAGGTTGGGATACTTGGAACGTGGTATAGTCGAGCTGGAGGAGAAACTCATCAAAAGGGTCGAAGATTGTCAAAGGGCTGAGGGAACTGAAAGAGGACATCTAGCCAGAGCATACCTGTTGCTGGGACTTCGCGAGCTGGGAAAGCTGCTCGAAGGAAGCAGGAATGCCGAATCTGGGGAAGGTCCTTCTGGGACCAAGAAGATAGGAATGTCTTTGTTTTCTCTATTGATATAATAAGGCCAATGACCATTAGTGCCTTTCATTTTTCGTTCATTTAGTGTCATTTTGGGATTTGTCTATTTTTCTTATAAATAAAATGAGGCATTTAGCATTCTAAGTTCTCCAAATCAACTTGTCACTAGGCCTACCTCGGGCACAAAGAGGTTCCCAAATTAGGACACGCTTTACATTCCTGCACTATGTGTTTAAATACTCCAATACTTTTTCATGATCCTCACTGACTTGGATACCTTTTGTTTTTGTTTCCTTTTCTTTTATTATTCCCCTCCCCAAAGGTTAGTTCGTGCATTCTTGCATCATCAGTCTATTGCACAAGATCCAAGGATCCTCCGCCTACTCCTTCTCCTAGTCCTCCTAAAGGTAGAAACAAAAGCAAGAGTAAGATGGCAGAATCCAGCGGCATCAGGAAGGAAAATATGGTTGAACAAGTAGAGGCCACTGACAACCGAGGTATTCAGGTCTTACATGAGAACATGTCACCACTAGAATAGAAATTGCTGAAGTTTCAAGAAGAACTTGATCAAGTTCGAAATCTGGCCAACCTGTCAGTTTCCCTTAACGTCCTAGACGTCGACTTCCCAAATGCTCAAAACCCTACGCCTCCACAGAATATCCCAAGGCAACAGAATCATCCAGCACCTCCACATCACGCCACTCCCCCAAAGAACCAAACTCTCCCGACACAGTGCAATGCTTGCCACACCTCAAACAACACTGCACTACTCGTACCAGAACCTCAAAACCCCGCAAAAGAACACTTCCATGCCTATAACAATCCCATATATGTGGAAACTGTTGTTTTAGACTTCAATACTACACAATAATATAAGTAAATTGTGCAGTACCCAATTTTCGTGTGCTGTCTAATAAGAAGAACCTGGTTCTTCTTGGTGTTCTACTTTCTACGGGTGCGGAATAATAAAGCAGTAAAGTAAAGACACATAGATTTTTATGTGGAAAACACCTGGCTCAAAAGGGAAAAAAAACCACGACCTACTCCTAAGGAGGATTTTCTCAAACACTTCACTAAAACTCTAAGCCAAACGGACTTACAAAATAAACTCTTCTGTAATCCTAGGACTAACTCTAATCCTCTTTGTATCAACTAGCCTCTAGCTAATTTCTACCGATTTCAAGCTAACTCTAACTTGAAAAATGTGTACCTATTACAATTGCTTCTATGAAAGCTGAAAAGATACAATGTTAAATCGCCTACTACAACCAACTAGACTCAATATATCAACGATGAAACTGTTTCTTCTAGTTGAACTGTAGCCTTCGCATAATACTTCTGCTTGCAAAATATCCTGGGAACGTTTGCTTTTTAGAACTTGATTCACTTTTGTCTTTCTGCGTCACTAATTTCAGCAGTAATACATTGAGTATTTATAGAGTCAGTTGTTGAGTACATGGTTCAATTATGATCCAACTCTACCTGGGTATATGAGTTCGACTATGACTCAACTTTCTTCTCTATTTCTGTCCTTGCTGAAATCAACTTCAATCTTTTTTATCAGTTTGCAACCTTTTCGTATTAGTATACATACTTTTAGCTCTTTGATACTCAGCAATCACTCATATCTCCGATGCATGAACAATTTTTATGCCAACTGTT
This sequence comes from Nicotiana undulata, assembly GCA_005239495.1. Taxonomy (NCBI): domain Eukaryota; kingdom Viridiplantae; phylum Streptophyta; class Magnoliopsida; order Solanales; family Solanaceae; genus Nicotiana; species Nicotiana undulata. Next base: position 10,149 of record ML293049.1, read on the forward strand.
CCGTTCAGATGTGTGTGCTCTGATGGACCTGGTTCAACTTGTCAATCTTAAAACCCATTCAGTGACATGGGCCAACAAATCCCCCTTTTTGATGATGACAAACTCTATGCTTTTATCCTGTATACACTTCAAACACTTTGTATAGTTTTAGAATTAATCATTGAGAACCAGGTTCATTAGGTTATAAATATCACTTTTTAAAAAACACAACACCAGCACACATCTTCCCCCTTTTGGCATCATCGAATAGTTGCAAAATGAAACTTACCAATTTTTAATTCTTACTCGTGGCCAAATAGAAATTGAGACAAATTTTAAAATCAGCAAACTTCGTTGATTTAATACTGCACATCAAACACCAACAGATTAAAGCAAAAATGATCAAAACATGAGCAAAACAGAAAACCACTGAAACCACAAAAGCTAGACACTGTCCCAAACTGGGCACTTGAAAGATAACTGGGAAGCACTGGATAGACCTAAGGCTGGGATGGTGCAGACGAGGTTGGGTTCTTGGTTTGAAGGAGGGACAACATTTGGTGTAGAACACCTTCGTTTTTTTCCTTCTCGTTTGTAAGTTCTGCTTTTAAAGCATCACTCTCGGCTTCCACCTCAATTAAGCGAGATTTCAATCGAAGGATTTCCATATCCTTTAACTCGCTTTCCTGTACCACAGTACAGACCTTGCTGTTTACAGGCTGCTTCCGAGATGAACCAGGTTCATCTGCCGAAGCAGTGACAATATAATCACAAGACAACAGTGTGTCCTTCCCAAAATAATCTTTTGTCGTAGCCATCTTAGCCTTCTTCGCAGGAACTCCAAAGTGAGTTAGAACTGCAGTCAGAATAAAGCCATAGGGGATTACATGAGCTTCAGCCCCATTCACCACCCTGTCCAAGAGCTGGATTATGAACGATGGCCAATTTATCTTCTTTCCTATGTACAGACACTCCATGAGGGTCAAATCTACGTAATTAGCAATGTGTATTTGTTCTTGTCTGGGCAGTATGAATTTGATCACAAATTCAAGGAAAAGCTTATGCTCAGGCTTCATCTCATTCTTGTACACAGCCCTAGGTTCAAGCTCCTTCTCATTGTCGTAGAAGAATCTGGTGATACTGAGTGCTGAGGACATTCCATCTAAACAAGGCCATCTCTGCCTAGTGTAGTCTTCATACCCCTCAGCAGGAATATCTAGAATCACACCCAGTTCTTGAGCATCAAAGGAGACTACAACTCCCTTCACCAAGGAGGTGACCCTGCCTCCAATGACTGTGGCATTCCTCATGAACTCCACAACTTCATCCCTGACCATCCTGCCTTCCATGCGAAGGATCATGTCCTTCCAGCCCTGCGCTGCCAGAATATCCAGTAGATACCTGATTCCAGGCTCCTCCAAATCCTTCATCAACTTTCCCTTCAAGATCGTTATTTTTCCAAACATGGAAACTCTGTCAGTAGTCACTTCTCATATTTACTTCTCCTCCTCTCCACTCCAATCTGCATCATCATCCTCCTTAGCAGCAATTTTTACTTTCTTTGGCTTGAACTTGGTCTTTTTTTACGGTGCTTGGAGTTGCAGCGGACACAACAGATGACTCCTTTGAAGAAGCCTTAGCCTTTTTGGATTTTGGTGTCCTAACCATAACTGGAACCAGCTGCTCCTCTTGTTGGACCAGGTCCAACGTCTCTTCTTCAATAACAACAGTCTCAACAAGCTCTCTAGCTTTTGCTTTTCCCTTTGCCGCCCTCTTTCTCTTGCTCTCTTGTAGAGCCTTTTCTAACTTCTCTTCCTCCTCTCTTACAATATTTCGCATAGCACGTACCTTAGGAACAGGTACCTCAACAGAACCAGCAACTTTCCTTTTCTTTGAAGAAACTGAGGCTTTAGACTTCTTGGACTTTGAAGTCCTTCTTTTCTTGTGGTTATATGAGTCCCCCAACTTTCTCAATCTTTCAGCCAAAGTTTCTTCCCCAGAAGAAACGTGTTCATCTATTGCTTTCATCAATTTTTCCAACCTAGCATCAGTTTCCTCAACTCCACTAGTTCCCTCTAAGATTGTGACATCTTCTTCAAGATTTTCAAGAATGGGACCACATATTGCAGTGTGGTACCATCCTCTCCCGTTACCCTCACATTTACATCTCCCTCGATCTCAAGAGGTTTCTCTTTCCCATATTTTCTTTTACTTTTAGGCACTTCAACATCCACCACATACCCCACTAACACAAATCGTTGATCAATATTTATTTCAGAGATAACATCATAATTACCTTTCTCAACACTGGTTGAACCAGGTGCTTCATCTTCATTGGTTGATTTGAATGATTCATTGGACGATTCTGGTGTGGAGAGTTCTTCAGCATGCAATAATTCTTCCAATAATTTGGCTCTTGAACCAGAAGCCACATATTTGCGTGCAAGAACGTTTACACGACGAGGCTTGGGGGCTGGGGTAGGGTTTGGTGTGGGTTCTGGGGTTGTAGGGTGTTTAGGGGTTGTCAAATTTTCTGGAGACTCGGAACTATACACTTAGGGTGAATTTGAGTCTGATTCATAGTTGCCTCCATCATAATCTCTGTTTGGAGATGAATCAGAAGAAGCTGGTGGGGGTGATGACATGATCTTGAATTGTTCAGAGAGAGGAAAGACATGAGGCAGTAGAGACTGTGAGTTGAGTGAGTTGAACAAGGTTCGACTGTTGCTTTATGCACAATGGGTAATGATGGCCTTTTTATAACTTATGGCTGGGGAGATTACAACGGAAGAGTATTAACTCAAGTGGGATACTAATCGATTCAGAATTGTCATTTGATTAGACAATGAATGGACAATTACTTTCCCCCTAAAACTAGGCTAATCAAGTGAGATGGGACTTCTTGAAACTGGTTCATTATTTGGGTAAGTACGAGAATTGAATTCGAACCACAAATAGATAGAGTCCTGCTCATGTATGACTGTACTTGAATTAATACATGTATGNTTCATTATTTGGGTAAGTACGAGAATTGAATTCGAACCACAGATAGATAAAGTCCTGATCATGTATGACTACTTGAATTAATACGTGTATGGAGATGAGAACGTACCTTGTCAGTTATGTGAACCAGCATGGATAAACCAGGTTCGTCCAGGTAAAATCATTTATTTGCCTCAATTTACAAAAATAGAGAAACATCATTAGCAACTAGGGAATCATATTAATACATGGCAGAAGAGTATGGCAATAAAGACATAATACTGAGCAATGATTAATTTGATTAAGTACCTAATTTTAATTTTCTAGCCAATTTTCTTTTTCCAGTTTTTTGTTTGTTTTTCAGTTAGGTGATCTTAATCATCCCTAATTCAAGCATGTTTCTCTCATAATGCTCCCTACTCAGTGCTTTGGTAAATATATCAGCAATTTGACGATCAGTGGCACAAAATTCGATTGAGATCATTCCCTTTTCGTAGTTGTCCCTCAGAAAATGGTGCATAACATCTATGTGCTTAGTTCTCTTGTGATGAACCAGGTTCTTCGTCATACTAATTGCACTAGTGTTATCACAGTATATAGGAATGCATCCCACATCTATACCAAAGTCCAGGAGTTGTTGCTTGATCCAAAGCAACTGGGCACAACAAGAGGCTGCAGCCACATATTCAGCCTCAACAGTAGACAAGGCTACTAAATTTTGTTTCTTGGTGGCCCAAAAGACAAGGTAGGAGCCCAAAAAGTGAGCCATGCCTGAAGTAATTTTCCTGTCAACCAGGAAACCTGCATAATCAGCATCAGCATATCCTACAAGGTCAAAATTACTACCTTTAGGATACCAAAGACAAATCAGTGGTGCCCTTCAGATATCTCAAAATTATTTTTACTGAAGTGAGTTGGGACTCCTTTGGATTATCTTGAAACCTAGCACATAGTCCCACACTGAACACGATATCAGGTCTACTTGCAGTAAGATAGAGTAGAGACCCAATCATTCCTCTGTTTGTCTTCTGATCAACGGATAAACCAGGTTCATCCACATCTAATTTTGTAGCTGTGGATATTGGGGTGTCTATCTCCTTTGAGTCCTCCATTTTGAAATTCTTGAGGAGTTCTTTCACATACTTCTGTTGATGAATCATTGAACCATGTGGAGTTTGCTTGATCTGCAAGCATAAGAAGAAAGTTAGCTCACCCATCAAACTAATTTCAAACTCACTCACCATTAATGTAGTAAATTCCTTTCTAAGCTTATCAGTAGTTGCCCTAAATATGATATCATCATAATATATTTGCACAATCAGAAGATCCTTCCCCTTTTCCTTTAGGAACAAAGTACTATCAATTTTGCCTCGTTTGTATCCATGTTCCAGCAGGAATTTTGACAATCGCTCATACCATGCTCTAGGTGCTTGTTTGAGACCATAAAGAGCCTTGTCAAGTTTATATACATGATCAGGTGACTCTTTGCTTTCAAAGCCAGGAGGCTGTTTTACAAATACAGCTTCCTTCAAATAACCATTAAGAAAGGCACTCTTGACATCCATCTGTTGGAGAGTGAATTCCATGTGTGCAGCAAATGCTATAATAAGTCTGATTGCCTCCAATAGTGCCACAAGAGCAAAGGTCTCATCATAGTCAATTCCTTCTTCTTGACTATACCATTGAACAACTAGTCTTGCCTTATTTCTTGTAACAGTTCCATCCTCATCGAGCTTGTTCCTGAAGACCCACTTGGTGCCAATTACTGATCTGTCTATTGGCCTGGGTACCAAGTGCCATACTTGACTCCTCTCAAATTTATTTAGCTCTTCTTGCATGGCAGTTACCCAGTCAATATATTGCAGGGCTTCAACAATGTTTTTTGGTTCAATTAAGGATATAAATGCATCGAACGCACACAAATTTTTAAAGGAGGATCTAGTTTTGATTCCAGATCTCAAGTCTGTTATGATGTTCTCAAGAGGGTGAGAGTTTTGATATCTGTGTGGTTTGAGTACTAGTTGTTCATTTATGGATTGTTCCATGTTGTCTTGTAGTTGTGAAACAGGATCAGGGCTAGGATTTTCATCTGGAGTTCCCCCTGTCGTGTTGCGTGGGGTTGTTGGACCTGGTCCATAACCTGTTCCATCTGCCATAGATGCTTCAATGTGGTCATTTCTCCTTACCAGTCCAAGCTCCTTGTCTTCTTGTTCCTGTCTCTCAGAAAGAGTGTTAGATTCATCAAACACAACATGTACACTTTCTTCTACACACATAGTTCTTTTATTGTATATTTTATAATTTGTTATGTGTTCAGTAACCCAAGAACACTCCCTCATCACTTTTAGGATCAAATTTTCCTAGAGAATCTTTTCCCTTATTATGCACATAACACTTGCATCCAAAAGCCCTAAGGTGGGATATGTTGGGCTTTTCGCCTTTAAGTAATTCATAGGGAGTTTTCTCTACCAGAAGTCTGGTCATGCATCTATTGATAATGTAGCATGCAGTGTTTATTGCTTCTGCCCAGAAGCTGTGAGGTAGTTTGCTTGATAGAAGCATGGTTCCTACCATGTCTTCAAGAGTTCTGTTTTTCCTTTCAACAACCCCATTTTGCTGTGGGGTTCTAGGAGCAGAAAAATTGTGATTAACACCATGTTCGTCACAGAACTCAGCAAACTTAGCATTCTCAAACTCAGTACCATGGTCAGATCTTATGGATGCTAGTTGATGTCCTAACTTATTCTGAATCTTCTTGACAAATGAGGTGAACATATCAAATGCTTCATCCTTATATTCCAAGAATAAGGTCCAACTGAACCTTAAATAATCATCTACTATAACCATCAAATATCTCTTCCCACCTCTGCTCAAAGTTCTCATAGGACCACACAGATCCATATGAACCAGTTCCAATGTCCTGGTGGTACTGACCATTTTATTACTTTTTAAAGAAGATCTTACCTGCTTCCTATTTGCACATTCCTCAAAAACTTTGTCTTCCTTGAACTTAATGTTAAGGAGTCCTACCCATAAGTCCTTAGACACTAGCTTGTTAAGCTGAGTCAGACTTGCATGACCAAGTCTTTTGTGCCACAGGAGGGGATCACTGTCCAACAAACTAAGGCGAGTGAGTTCATTGTCAGACAGTGTGGACAAGTTAATGACATAGATATCGTTCATTCTCTTTCCCTGCAAAACAATCTTGTCATTAAGCAGATTGATCACAAAATATTTTGTGGAAGTAAAAGTGACAAGGTTACCTCTGTCACACAGTTGTGACACACTGATTAGGCTATATTTCAAGCAATCTATCAGGTAAACATGTTCAATTGAACGTGTGTCATCTTTACCTACCTTGCCAACCTCTATAATTTCACCTTTCTTTCCGTTTTTAAAGGACACGTTTCCTCCTTTGAGGTTTTCAAGTGAAAGGAACTGTTCCTTGTTCCCTGTCATATGCTTAGAGCATCCACAATCCAAAAACCAAATTAGGCTGCTTCCCTTCACTTGTACCTACAAAAGCAAATCAGGGGTTAGTTTTAAGAACCCAAACTAGTTTGGGTCCTTTTCTATGAGAGAATGGATAAATCAGATTTTTTCTGGCCCAGTTTCGTAGCCAGTTCTTCTTTTTAATGAATCTCTCATTTTTCTGACTGGCCTACTCTTTTACAGCACACTCATATTTGTAGTGGCCAGTCTTCCCACAATGGGTGCACATTTTATTTTTAGGGAGAGTGAGATACTTGGTTTTGGGATCCCACTTAGGCAATTGACTCCCAAAGCCAAGCCCTCTCCGGTTGCTACTGTGATTCTCTTGAAGCCAAGTTAATGCATCATAATACTTATTCCATTTACGTGTTCTATCAAATTCATGTTTGACTTTGACAAGCTCTTCTTTAAGAGATTTTATCTGTTCATCCTTTGCATACATTTTATCCTTTAGTTTTCCTAAGTCTTATTCTAACATTGCATGAGAGTGATCAACCACCTTTTTACTAGATCCTAGTCTTAACTTTAAGTTTTCAGATTTTAGTTCTAGGATTTCAGTTTTGAGTGGATAGACCTGGTTCATCAGGACAATGTTTTTCTTTTCAGATTAACTGACCCTTATTTCCAGGTCCATGCATTTTGCTTTTATCATTGCACACTCTTTAGATAGTTGATCCTTCTCTTTGGTTGTTTCCTCAGAGTGATCTCTGAAGTCAAGTAGCAACTCAGAGAGTTTATCCTTAGATAAAAACTTTATTTTAATTTTAAGTTGTGAGATACTTACCTCTGGTTCTTCATAAGTCTCCTCATCAGATTCTCTAATTGCCATGAGAGCCTGATCTTCTGTCTCACCATCTTCTAATTCTTCATCTGAACTTTCACCCCAAGCAGCAACCATAGCCTTTGTAGTGGTTTTCTTGGGTTGCACCAGTTCCTTCTTCCTGTTCTTTATTTCATATCTTTCCTTCCTCCATTCTACCTCCCACTGAGGGCAGTTTTTGATGAGATGGACAATGTTTCCACACTTGTAGCATCCCTTATTAGCTGGCCTTTCTGGTTCTTTTGCCTTTTTGAAGTTTCCTCCCATAGAGATGCCCTTCTTCCTCATGAGAAAGTTTCTAAATTCTTTGGTGATCATGGCCATCTCATCCTCCTCCAGATCTGCTCCTTCAGTGATCCTCAGTGCTAGACTTCTCTCCTTCTTTGGGGAATCCATCTTCATGGTTTGCCTTCTAAGTTCATAAGCAGTGAGATTTCCAATTATCTCATCCAGTCTAAGGGTTGCCATATTTTTGGATTCCTGGATAGCAGTGATCTTGCTTTCCCAGGAGATAGGCAAACCCTTGTCAAGATCTTCTCTACCTTATCTTCTTCAAGTATGATTCTTCCAAGAGACTTGAGTTCATTGGTCAAGGTTGTAAACCTTGTGTACATCTCCTGAATAGTCTCTCCTTCTTTCATAGTGAAGTTTTCATACTGAGAGTATAGTAGTGTACCTCTAGACCTTTTAACTTGAGGTGTTCCTTCATGGGATACTTGTAGAGTGTCCCAGATTTTGTTTGTTGTTGTGCAGCTTTGGATTCTACTGTATTCATCAGGACGTAGTCCACATACTAGCCACTTCTTGGCCTTGGCAGTCTTCTCCCATTTCTTCAAATCTTCAGCCGTGCAGTCAGCCCTAGTCTTAGGTACATCTATACCTTCAACTGTCTTCTTCATTGTTGCAAGGGATCCATCAGTGACTATGTCCCATAGTTCATAGTCCTCTCCAATAAGATGGTCCTTCATTTTATTTTTCCACCAAGAATAGTACTGACCATTGAAGAGTGGTGGCCTTGCAGTTAATTGACCTTCCCAGTTCCCAGGTGGTGCACTCATCCTGATCTTTTCCAAGGTGTTAGCCTTTTCAAGGATAACCTGCTCTGATACCAATTGTTGTTTTAGACTTTAATATTACACAATAATATAAGTTAATTGTGCAGTACCCAATTTTCGAGTGCTGTCTAATAAGAAGAACCTGGTTCTTCTTGGTGTACTACTTTATACTGTTGCAGAATAATAAAGCAGGAAAGTAAAGACACAGATTTTTACGTGGAAAACACGTGGCTCAAAAGGTGAAAAAAACCACGACCTACTCCTCAGTAGGATTTGCTCAAACACTTCACTAAAACTCTGAGCCAAACGGGCTTACAAAATAAACTCTTTTGTAATCATAGGACTAACTCTAATCCTCTTTGTATCAACTAGCCTCTAGCTAATTTCTACAGATTTCAAGCTAACTCTAACTTGAACAATGTGTACCTATTACAATTGCTTCTATGAAAGCTGAAAAGATACAATGTTAAATCACCTACTACAACCAACTAGACTCAATATATCAACGATGAAACTGTTTCTTCTAGTTGAACTGTAGCCTTCGCACAATACTTCTGCTTGCAAAATATCCTGGGAACTTTTGTTTTTCAGAACTTGATTCACTTTTGTCTTTGTGCGTCACTAATTTTGGCAGTAATACATTGAGTATTTATAGAATCAGTTGTTGAGTACATGGTTCAATTCTGATCCAACTCTACCTGGGTATACGAGTTCGACTATGACTCAACTTCCTTCTCTATTTCTGTCATTGCTGAAATCAACTTCAATCTTGTTTATCAGTTTGCATCCTTTTTGTATTTGTAGACATCCTTTTAGCTCTTTGATACTCAGCAATCACTGATATCTCTTATGCATGAACAATTCTTATGCCAACTGTTCCGTTCAGATGTGTGTGCTCTGATGGACCTGGTTCAACTTGTCAATCTTCAAAACCCATTCAGTGACATGGGCCAACAGAAACCATGACCCACTCCACTCCGCCTATCTCACATATATCCGAGTCTGATGAAAAGGACTTACTTATTAAAAACTTGGCCGAGGAGCTTAGGAAATTGACCAGCTGAGTCTAGGGTGTTGAAGGAACCAAGGGAATTGAAGAGTTCAATTATGAAGACCTTTGTATACATCATGATGTCGAACTACCCGAGAGGTAAAACCCTCCAAAGTTCGAAATTTTTGACGTTACTGGTGATCTGAGAGTCCATTTGAGGACCTATTGTGACAAGTTGGTTGGCGTGGGAAAGAATCAAAGGATCCGCATGAAGCTGTTCATAAGGAGTTTGAAGGGAGATGCACTATCTTGGTACATCAGCCAAGACCCCAAGAAATGGTCCAACAGGGTAGGTATGACAACTGACTTTATCGACAGGTTTAGATTCAAAATAGAGAACGCACCAAATGTGTTCTATATCTAGAATCTGAAGAAGAAACCCACAGAGACCTTTCGTGAGTATGCCACTCGCTGGAGGTCCGAAGCTACTAAAGTCAGACCTGCTTTAGAAGAGGAGCATATGAACAAGTTCTTTGTTCGGGCCTAGGACCCTCAGTATTATGAATGGTTAATGATGATTGAGAATCATAAATTCTCCGACATTATCAAATTAGGGGAGCAAATCAAAGAAGGTATTAAGAGCGGTATGGTCACGAATTTTGAAGCCTTGCAAGATACAAACAAGGCTTTATAGTCCGGTGGTGTGTCTAAGAAAAGAGATGTGGGAGCTGTAATGGTTGCACAAAGAGCCAAATCCCCATTCAAATACCAAATCTATCAAACACCTCCACTCACATACCAGCCAACCCTGAATTACCAAGCACCCTCGCCTTCTTACCAAGCTCTACCACCCACATATCAACCTACTTCACCCAGATACTCACAACCCGCTCAAGTTTACCATACTTACAATTCTCAGCCATCTCATTACCAATCACTGCCTACCTGTCAAAACTTCCCTAGACCTCGGCCTAATTTTGATCGCATACCTCCAAAACAGTACACCGCCGTAGCTGAACCCATTGACCAGCTGTATGAGAAACTCAAAGATGTCGGTTACGTCACCCCTATATCTTCTTCCACTCCTGAGAACCCTTCTCGGTGGGTTAACCCAAACAAATCATGTGCATACCATTCCGTCATGATAGGGCACACCATTGATGAATGCCGCTCTCTGAAAGACAAGATACAGTCCCTGATTGATAACAAGATCATTGTGGCAAAAGAGCCCGCTCCGAACGTCTGCAACAATCCTTATGATTGAAATAGAATATGATTGAGATCCCGAGGAATCAATCAGGTTGATCGCAGAAGGTGGTGACCCAAAGAAACCCACAGTCATTCTCAACCCGATCATAGTCCAGATTCAACCATCTGAGGACACTGAGGTAAATATGTCTATACCACTTGAGTTTGAAGCAGCGTCACCCGCGAAGACACCAGTACCAATTGAAGTTGAGTTCGCGTCTCCGGAAAATACACCCGCACCATTTGAGGTTGCAGTCTTACCACCCAAGGCACATATTCCATTTGAAGTAAGGATAGCCGCACCAATTCCAATGGCGATGTCGACCACGCCACCCTTCTGTAAAAATGCTATCCCGTGGGATTATACAGCCGAGGCAAGAAGGAAAGGCAAGGTCAAAACCGAGGAAGCTGTCGCAGCACAGGGTATGACGAGAACTGGTAGGGTCTATACCCCTGAGCATCTGGCCGAATCAAGCAAGGAGGCTTCCAACCAACCTCCCATTATTGATACGGGTCCAGACGAACTTTGGAGAAAAGTACAGGCTAAGGAGTATTCGGTCATCGACCAGTTGAACAAGACACCAGCACAAATATGCATCATCTCTTTGCTACAGAACTCCTAGACACATAGAAGCGCTCTGTTGAAGGTGTTGAGTGAGGCGTAAGTACCAAACAACATCACCAGTGGAGAGATGGCTAATATGGTTGGCCAAGTATTGGAAAGTCACAAGATCACTTTCCATGAGGACGAGCTGCCTTCTGAATGATTGGGCAGGTAAACACCATCGACAAGGAAAAATGGTAGGACATCAAAATCGAGAGTATACTAAACTGGAATGGGTACGATCCTAGCAAAGGCCTCGGCAAAAACCTTCAAGGAATCTCCAAACCTATCAAGATCAAGAAACATGGTACTACTTTCGATCTGGGATATGAGTATACCTGGGAAGAATTCAATAGTTGGTCGCCACCTTGGCGCGGTCCTTACTACCCATTGGAGTAGCCGATACCTGATATAGAGCAGACCTTCCAGCAAGCCGACGTTATTTATGGGTCAGACGAAGAAGAAGCACTCGCTGCACTGAGGAATTTATTCCTGGAGGTGATGATATGGATTGCTGTGTTATTCTTGAGGAGGAAGGGGAGGAGAGCCCTTCTGTACAGGCTGTAAGTAGAGGGACATATCTCAAGAACTGGTCTATCAGGACAACCAAAGCCCGACGAGCCTCGGGGTAGCAAGGCTAAAACAAGCATTTTATTTACTAAATGATTTTCCCTTTTCTGCATTTTTCAATTCCTGTAATAAGATCTTCAATGTTCAAAACAATTATTATTTTTATCAAAGCATTTTCTAACTTCTCTTATGAATACGATATTTATTGCTACTCTTTTTTCTCATTACTTTATCTATACAACATTACTATTACTTGTCTTGATGAACCGGTGACTGTGACATGCAATGAGACAACGCAGCAAACGGACATTGATTCAGAGGAAGATGATATACCCGACGAGATTGTCAAAGAAGTTGAAAACTTTAAGAACAGACCTAAGTCCAACCTGGACGAGCCTGAGGTTATCAACCTGGGAAATACAGAGAACGTCAAGGAAACACAGATCAATATTCATTTGTCACCGACAGAGAAGAAAGAATACTCAGAGTTTTTGAAGGAATATGAGGACATTTTTGCCTGGTCGTATGATAAAATGACTGGTCTAAGTACGTCTATTGTGGCTCACAAACTGCCAACCAATCCATTGTGTCCACCAGTAAATCAAAAGCTCAAAAAGTTCAAACCTGATATGAGTTTGAAAATCAAGAAAGAAGTTACCAAGAAGATCAATTCCAAAGTTCTCAGGGTAGTTGAGTACCCGACATGGTTAGCCAACATCGTGTCTGTGCCAAAGAAGGACGGGAAGGTCAGCTTCTGTGTCGACTACCTGGATCTCAATCGGGCCAGTCCGAAAGATGACTTTTGTTGGCCCATGTCACTGAATGGGTTTTGAAGATTGAAAAAAGAGGACAAGTTGAACCAGGTCCATCATAGCATACACATCTGAACGGAATAGTTGGAACAAGAATCATACTTGCATAGGAGACATCAGTGTTTGATGGCTATCAAAGAACTAGGAGAATGTCTTCTAATATGAAAAGGTTGTAAACTGATAAATATGACAGAAGTTGATTTCAACTAGGACAGAAATAGAGGAAGGAAGTTGAGTTACAGTCAAACTCGTTAACCCAGGAAGAGTTGGATCAGAATTGAATCATGTACTCAACAAACGGACTCTATAAATACTTAATGTGTTACTGCTGAAATTTTTTGACGCACAAGTACTACAGTGAATCAAGATCTGAAGCAAAAGTCCTAGAGATATTTTGCAAGTAGAATTGTTGTGCAATACAAAGGCTACAGTTCAACTAGAAGAAACAGTTCCATCGTTTGTGTATTGAGTCTAGTTGATTATAGTAGGAGTTTTTAACATTGTATCTTTTCAGCTTTCATACAAGCAATTGTAATAGGTACACATTGTTCAAGTTAGAGTTAGCTTGAAATTTGTAGAAGTAAGTTAGAGGCTAGTTGATACAAAGAGGATTAGAGTTAGACCTAGGATTACAAAAGAGTTTATTTTGTAAGTCCGTTTTGGCTCAGAGTTTTAGTGAAGAGTTCTGAGCAAATCCTACTGAGGAGTAGGTCGTGGTTTTTTTTACTTTTTGAGCTAGGTGTTGTCCACGTAAATATGATGATATCTTATTTGGGGCAACTACTGAAAAGCTTAGCAAGGAATTTGCTATATTAATGGGGAGTGAGTTTGAAATGAGTATGATGGGAGAATTAACCTTCTTCTTAGGCTTGAAGATCAAACAAAATCCTCATGGTACAATGATTCATCAATAGAAGTATGTGAAAGAACTCCTCAAGAAGTTCAAAATGGAGGACTCAAAGGAGATAGATACCCCAATAGCCACAGTTACAAAATTGGATGTGGATGAACCTGGTTCATCCGTTGATCAGAAGACATACAGAGGAATGATTGGGTCTCTTCTCTATCTTACTGCAAGTAGACCTGATATTATGTTCAGTGTGGGACTATGTGCTAGGTTTCAAGCCAATCCAAAGGAGTCCCATCCCACTGCAGTAAAAAGAATTTTGAGATATTTGAAGGGTACCACTGATTTGTGCCTTTGGTATCCTAAAGGTAGTAATTTTGACCTTGTAGGATTTGTTGATGTTGGTTATGCAGGTTTTCTGGTTGACAGGAAAAGTACTTCAGGCACGAATCACTTTTTGGGCTCCTGTCTTGTCTCTTGGGCAACCAAGAAACAAAATTCAATAGCCTTGTCTACTGTTGAGGCTGAATATGTGGCTGCAGTCTATTAATGTGTTCATTTACTCTGGATCAAGCAACAACTCTTGGATTTTTATATTGATGTGGGATGCATTCCTATTTTATGTGATAACACTAGTGCAATTAGTATGACGAAGAACCTGGTTCATCACAAAAGAACTAAGCACATAGATGTTAGGCACCACTTCCTAAGGGATAACTATGAGAAATGAGTGATCTCAATCGAATTTTGTGCTACTGATCATCAAATCGCTGATATATTTACCAAAGCACTGAGTAGAGAGCATTATGAGAGAAACATGCTTGAATTAGGGATGATTAAGATCACCTAATTGAAAAACAAATATAAAAAGTTTGAAAAAAGGGATTTTTGTTGGCTAGAAAATTTAATTAGTTACTTAATCAGATTAATCATTGCTCTGTATCATGTCTTTATTGCCATACTCTTTTGCCATGTATTAATATGATTTCCTAGTTGCTAATGATGTTAATCTATTTTTGTGAATTGAGGCAAAATAAAGAATTTATCAGGATGAACTTGGTTCATCCATGCTTGTTTACATGACTGACAATGTACGTTCTCATCTTCATACATGTATTAATTCAAGTACAATCATACATGAGCAGGATTCTATCTACTTATGGTTCAAAATCAAATACTCTGCACTTACCCAAATTGAACCAGTTTCAAGAAGTCCTATTTTACTTAATTAGCCTAGTTTTAGGGGGAAAGTAATTGTCCAATCAATGTCTAATCAATGACAATTTTATAGCGATTAGAATTCCACTAGAGTTAATACTCTTCTGGTACAATTACCTCAGCCACATGTTATAAAAATTCCATCATTACCCTTTATGCCATAAAGCAAGAGTCGAACCTTGTTCAATTCACCCAACACTAAAATCTCTACTGCCTTTTGCCCTCTTTTTCTCAAAAAATTAAAACCATGTCGTCTGTTTCCTCTGATTATCAAAATCGGGATTATGATGAAGGAGTCTATGAATCTGATTCTCCACCGGTCTTTAGTTTGAATCTTCTTAGATTTCTGTAACCCCTGAACATCACGATTCCCCAGAACCCACACCAAACCCTACCCCAGCCCCCAAGCCTCGTTGTGTAAAAATTCTTGCACGCAAAATTGTGGCTTCTGGTTCAAGAGCCAAATTCTTGGAAGAATTATTGCATGCTGAAGAAGGCTCCAAACCAGAATCGTCCGATGAATCATTCAAATCTACAAATGAAGATGAAGCACTTGGTTCAACCAGTGCTGAGAAAGGTAATTTTGATGCTATCTCTGAAATAAATATTGATGATCAACGATTCGTGTTGGTGGGGTCTGTGGTGGATATTGAAGTGCCTAAAAGGCAAAGAAAATTTGGGAAAGAGAAAATTCTTGAGAACGAGGGAGATGGAGGTGTGAAGGGACCCGGGGAGGAGGGTACCACGCTTGCAATTTGTGGCCCCATTCTTGAAAATCTTGAAGATGATGTCATGGTGATAGGGGGAACTAATGAAGTTGAGGAAGTTGTTGTTGGGTTGGAGAAGCTAATGAATGAGATAGATGAACGCGTTTCTTCTGGAGAAAAAACTTTGGCTGAAAGACTGAAGAAGCTGGGGGACTCATACAACCCCAAGAAGAGAAGGACGCCAAAGTCCAGAAAGTCTAAAACCTCAGTTCCTTCAAAGAAAAGGAAGACTGCTGAGTCTGTTAGTGTCCCTGTTATAAGGGTACGAGCTACAAGACATATTGTACGAGAATAAGAGGAGAAGTTGGAAAAAGCTTTGCAAGAGAGAAAAAGAAAAAGGGCAGAGAAGGGAAAAGCAAAGGTAGAGGAGCTATTGAGGCTATTGTTGATGAAGAGGTGTTGGACCTGGTCCAACAAGAAGAGGAGGCTGCTCCAGTGATTTTCAAGACACCAAAGCCAAAAAAGACCAAGACTTCCCCAAAGAAGTCAGCTACTGTGTCTACTCCCACTGCGAGTACCTCTACAAGGACAAGGTCCAAGCAAAAGAAAGTGAAGAAAGTTACGATTGTGAAGAGGTATGATGATCCGGAGTGGAGTGGAGATGAAGAGAAGGAGGTTGGAGAAGTGTCTACTGATAGAATTGTAATGTTTGGCAAGAGACATATCTTGAAGGGGAATTTGTTGAAGGATTTGGAGGAGCATGGTATGAGGTATTTACTGGATTTTCTGGCAGTGCAGGGCTGGAATGACATGGTCCTTCGCATGGAAGGCAGGCTGGTAAGGAATGAGATTGTGGAGTTCATGGGGAATGCAACAGTTATTGGAGGCAGGGTTACCTCATTGGTCAAGGGAGTTGAAGTCTCCTTTGATGCTCAAGAACTGGGAGTCATTCTAGACATTCCATCTGAGGGCTATGAAGACTATACAAGGCAGAGATGACCTTGCTTAGATGGAATGTCCTCAGCTATCAGTATTACCAGATTCTTCTGCAACAATGAGGAGGAGATAGAACCTAGGGATGTGTTCAAAAGTGAGATGAAGCCTGAGCACAATCTGTTCTTTGAATTTGTGATCAAATTTCTGCTGCCCAGACAAGAACGACGACACATTGCGAACTACATGGACTTAACCCTCATAGAGTGTCTGTATAGAGGCAAGCATATCAATTGGCCAGCTTTTATCATCCAGCTCTTGGACAGAGTGGTGAATGGCACCAAAGCCCATGTAATCCCCTATGGTTTTATTCTCACTGCAGTTCTTGCTCATTTTGGAGTTCCTACAAAAAGGGATGTGATGGCTACTGCTAAGGATTACTTTGGAAAGGAAACTCTGCTGTCTTGTGATTATATTGTCAATGCCCCGGAAGATGAACCTAGTTCATCTCGAAAACAACCAGTCAATAGCAAGGTCCGCACCCTGGTGCAAGAAAGCGAGTTAAAGGATATGGAGATCCTTCGATTGAAGTCTCGCTTGATTGAGGTGGAAGCTGAGCGTGATGCTCTCAAAGCTGAGTTGGCTAAGGAGAAAGAGAAAAATGAAGGTGTCTTACACCAAATGTTGTCCCTTATACAAACCAAGAATCCAGCCTCATTTGCACCACCCCAGCCTTAGGAATGTCCAGTGACACCCTTCCAATACCATATATGACCTAGTTTGGGATGTCTACCTGTTTTTTGTTTCAGTTTTTATTTCTATCTTGCTCATGTTTTGGATGTTCTTGATTTTAATCTGTTTTGGTTATGATCATCACTGTTAATCAATGAAAGCTTGTTGTTTTGAAAATGTCTCAATTTCTAATTTAGTTTACATTAATGGTTTCTTGTGTTGATTAATCATGTTTGCACCTGCAGTTGCCTAAATTGGCCATGAGTAAGAATTAAAAAATTGGTAAGTATCATTTTTCAACTTTTCGATGATGCCAAAAGGGGGAAGATTGATTGTGTTCAAAAAATTTCAAAACGTGATATTTATAACCTAATGACCCTGGTTCTTGATGATTAGTGCTTAAAAATATACAAAGTGTTTAAAGTGTATACAGGATAAAAGCACAGAGTTTGTCATCATAAAAAGGGGGAATTTGTTGGCCTATGTCACTGAATGGGGTTTGAAGATTGACCAAAGAGGACAAGTTGAACCAGGTCTATCATAGCATACACATCTGAACGGAACAGTTGGCACAAGAATCATACTTGCATAAGAGACATCAGTTTTTGATAGGTATCAAAGAACTAGGAGTATGTCTTCTAATACAAAAAGGTTGCAAATTGATAAAGATGACAGAAGTTGATTTCAGCTTGGAATGAAATAGAGGAAGGAAGTTGAGTTACAATAAAACTCGTTAACCCAGGAAGAGTTGGATCAGAATTGAATCATGTACTCAACAAACAGACTCTATAAATACTTAATGTATTACTGCTGAAATTGTTTGCCGCATAAGTACTAAAGTGAATCAAGATTTGAAGCAAAAGTCCCAGAGATATTTTGCAAGCAGAATTGTTGGGCGATACAAAGGCTACAGTTCAACTAGAAGAAACAGTTTCATCATCTATGTATTGAGTCTAGTTGATTGTAGTAGAAGTTTTTAACATTGTATCTTTTCAGCTTTCATGGAAGCAATTGTAATAGGTACACATTGTTCAAGTTAGAGTTAGCTTGAAATCTGTAGAAATTAGCTAGAGGCTAGTTGATACAAAGAGGATTAGAGTTAGTCCTAGGATTACAAAANAAGGAGTAGGTCGTGGTTTTTTTCACTTTTTAAGCCAGGTGTTTTGTTACACCCCATGTTTTCGTACGTGAGAGTACATCGTAAGTCAATTGATGTAAGCTCAGAAATAAGATTCTATTTGATGGAATATAAAGTAAGTTAATCATGTTACGTTGGAGGTTACAAATATTTAAGATAATGAATAACGAGTACCAATAGGGTTGGAAAGCTTAGAAGCTAAACCAATTGAAGAAAATAAGTTTCCTCGAAAGTCGACGAGTTTGGAATGTTATAACATGTACTTTAGGGTGAGACTATGGTTCATTACATGATAAGGAGGTTATGCTATGAGTTAATTTTTATCGTATGATAGTTGTGTTCTACGTTTTGAAGTCAAGCAAGTGGTGGAACAAAAGTTGGCAAAGGTCTTCACAAGTTACACTCATAATGTGCTTAACATTAGGTCAAATGTAACTGATATTTTCTCCCGATATACTTAGAATTAGGATATGATATACCTACCAAACTGAAGATCTATGAGTGCAGTTTCCAACGCATTAACTTGTTCATCGATACGACATAGGAGTAGAGAGATATTTGCAATTTTGCGAGACTGCGCAGACATCATAAATGACAAGTAGGTGGATCACTAAAGATTTTTGAGAAATACATTTCATGTATTATATGAGGTCTTATTGGAACATATTATATACCAAATTGAAGGTCTTGGAATTTGTTTCCAATTCTCTTAACCGTTTGTTCATACGACATTAGGATAAAAAGATATAAGCGTCGGAAGATGGACCAATCGTAGGGTGCCAAGCTAGCACCTCTTTAACTTTTCCAAACTTGATATATAAAAACATTAGGTCGGGTTTCTTTTCATTATTCAGCATAAAACAACCAGAGAACACCCATAGATGTAAACTCAAGTTATCTTCTAGGGTTTCAAAGAAGAATATCATCCCGGGCATGAAATCGAGAAGCAATAACATCAAAACGATCCCTACGACGTAAGTGTCATTATACCGCCTCTTCTTTTTCTTTGTAGTTAGAGTTTTGGAAGTTACTTCATAGTTAAGAAACGTATAATATCTGTATTTAAGTGCTTAAATATCAAGGAAGGTTGATAAATGTGTTTCCTAATAGTTAGAACTCACGGGACGGTGATCGGAAGCCGTGAGTTCGAGTTATTTGACTTGTAGCGGACTGTTTTGTGTTGCTGTAGGTCTGCGTATTTTACTACTGTTTTGTGGAGTTTAGGAGGAGGAAGGGTGTGGAGAAAC
Organism: Nicotiana undulata; assembly: GCA_005239495.1. Lineage (NCBI taxonomy): Eukaryota > Viridiplantae > Streptophyta > Magnoliopsida > Solanales > Solanaceae > Nicotiana > Nicotiana undulata. Next base: position 29,524 of record ML293049.1, read on the forward strand.
ACCATATAGATGTAGGGTTGTGATCTGATAGTTCGTTGTAACATGTTTCGGTTCGTTTGACACGACTACGGTGGTCGTCTTATGTGTGAAGTGATTAGGTTGTGTGTGGACTGTTTTGGGAGGCTCAATATGATTATTATTGATGTTGTTTGGGCTGTTAGGTGATTGTTTTTACTTGTGTGAAGTATTATAAATAGGGTAGGTGTTGTCCGTTTCATCATAAAATAGGTTGTGGTCGATGCATAATAGTTATGACGCTTAAACGATAACGATAGTGTCGTTTCTCTTATTGTAGATTAAGGAGTTATGACATTTGCGTGGCTTGAGGTTGGGACAGTATATATAAGGTATGTTAAGGCTAATCCTTCTTTATTTTTGGCATGATCTAAATAATACAAATGAACGAGCTTTCAAAGATACTCTACTCTTAGAAGCTAGCAGTACTTACATTGTTTCCCTTCTTATGGAACAATT
>ML293049.1:30462-57410 GCA_005239495.1 Nicotiana undulata
AGCACCTTAAGCTTTTTATGAACATCTTCAGAGTTAAGTTATCTTTCTAAAAGTCGAGTTAAGTTTTCAAGCTTATTCAAAAAACATATGAGGTTCCACGAGATATTTGTATGCGATACAAAGGTGATTATGAGATTATTAGAATAAGAGTACCAATGAGCCAATACTGGCTAAGTTCTTGTTATGGCCTATTATGTTCATTCAAATTTCATATAATTCATGGCATATTATGCATGGACTTCGAGCTATAATCGGAGGTATGGGGCCTATTTTCCCAAAAGACTATATATATNCATGCATTTGCATCAATATATATGTATTCACGACATACGATTACACGAGCATACCATGCATATTTGATTACTAAGAGGTCGGATGTCGGCCATGAAGGTTATCAGAGTTTCAGTGTCAGGTGGTATCTCTATTACCCTTTTTACATCAGCTATGTATGATTCTACTTTCTGCCTTACATACCAGTACATTTTATTCGTACTGATGTCGCGTTGCCTGGGGACACTGCATTTTTGTTTCATGTGTGCAGGTCTAGGTAGGGACTCTGATCGACCCCTCTGCTAGGATTTTGGGGTTCAGCTGTGAGTTGTTAAGCTCCACCTCTTCCTGGAGCTTTCATAGGATGGTTACTTTTATAGTACAATTTGGGTGTAGTCGGGGCCTTGTCTCGACAACGCTTATGACACTTTTAGAGGCTATTGTGGACACATATTCTTGGTTTCTTTTTGCAGTTTTCAGTCTCCAGCCCATATGCTTGGCATGTATATATATGTGTGTAGGCATGTATGTCTTCAATCGCAGCCTCGTCGGCCAGCTAGTACTTTATTATTTTGGCTTGTATACCGTTTTTTATAAGGCTTATTGTTATTCAGGTCATGACCTTAACGGTCCAGGCTTAGTATTTCAGATGTTGTGCTGCTCGATCTGTTGGGCCCCCAGTTTAGTTAGCTAGTATGTTTAGTGGCTAACTCGATCGAATACAATATCGAGTGCCAGTCGTGCCTCCCCTAGTTTGGGGCGTGACATGTGTTCCCCGTAAAACTCTCTGTGTCTTTACTTTACTGCTTTGATTATTCCACAATAGTAGAAAGTAGTAAACAAATAAGAACCAAGTTCTTCTTATTAGACAGCACTCAAAAATTGGGTACTACACAATTAACGTATATTATTGTGTAGTATTGAAGTCTAAAACAACAAATTCCCTTTGCCAAATATACACATCCTGATTGACAATTGCGCCAAGCATGAACTACAATCATTCGTGGATTGCTTCGCTGGTTATCACCAGATTTTGATGGATGAGGAAGATGCTGAGAAAACAGCTTTCATTAAGTCGTGGGGAGTGTATACAAGATGATGCCATTCGGCCTGAAGAATGCAGGGGCCACCTACATGAGGGCTATGACCACCATATTCCACGACATGATTCACAAGGAGATCGAGGTATACGTGGATAATGTTATAATCAAGTCCAAGGAAGCCACTGATCACATAGAAGACTTGAGGAAGTTCTTCAATAGGTTGCGAAAATAAAATCTGAAGTTGAATCCCACGAAGTGTGCATTCGGGGTTCCTGTTGGGATGTTACTGGGATTTATTAAATCCATTCAAGAATTACCACCACCGAGGAACAAGAAATATGTGATGAGGTTCTTGGGAAGGCTTAATTACATCAGCCGCTTTATAGCACAATCTACAGTCATATGTGAGTCAATCTTAAAGATGCTGAAGAAGGACGCTGCAACCAAATGGACCGATGAGTGCCAAAAGACTTTTGATAGAATCAAGGAATATTTATCAACTCCACCATTCCTAGTACCACCTAAGCCAAGTAGACCACTGTTACTCTACCTTGCCGTATTAGATGAAGCTTTCAGTTGCGTTATGGGGCAACATGATGAAACAGGAAGGAAGGAGCAAGCTATTTATTACCTCAGCAAGAAGTTCACTCTATGTGAGGCTCAGTATTCTCTTCTGGAACGCACCTGATGTGCTTTGACTTGGGTCGCTCAAAAGTTGAGGCACTACTTCCGTGCCTACACCACATATCTCATATCAAGGGTGGATCCCTTTGAGTACATCTTTCAGAAGCCCATGCCCACTGGCAAGCTAGCCAAGTGGCAAATCCTATTGAGCGAGTTCGATATTATTTATGTAACTCAGAAAGCAGCCAAGGGATAGACATTGGCAGACCACCTCGCTGAGAACCCTGTGGACGGAGAATACGAGCCCCTAAAACATATTTCCCCGATGAGGAGGTATCATTCGTAGGAGAATACATTGCATAATCCTACGGCGGTTGGAGGATGTTCTTTGATGGAGCAGCTTCAAAGGAGTCGGTATTGGAGAAGTCTTAATATCGGAAACCGGTCAGCATTATCCGGTATCCGCCAAGCTGAGGTTCCCCTGCACCAACAATATGGCAGAGTATGAAGCCTGTATCTTAGGGCTCAACATGGCCATTGATATGAACGTCTAAGAGTTGTTAGTGATCGGTGATTCAGACTTATTGGTACATCAGGTACAAGGAGAATGGGCAACCAAGAATTCCAAAATACTACCATATTTGCATCACGTACAGGAATTAAGAAAGATGTTCACAAAGATAGAGTTCCGACATGTCCCTACAATCCAGAACGAGTTCGCCGATGCTTTGGCTACCTTGTCCTCAATGATCCAGCATCCGGACAAAAATTTCATTGACCCTATTCCGGTAATGATTCACAATCAACCGGCCTACAGTGCGCCTGTTGAAGAAGAAGTGGACAGAAATCCTTTGTTTCATGATATCAAAGAGTATTTGGCAAAAGGAGATTACCCAGAGCTTGCAAATTCCACTCAGAAATGCACACTTTGGAGGTTGTCTAACAACTTCTTTCACAGCGGAGGAATCCTGTATAGGAGGACTCCCGACTTGGGATTATTAAGGTGTGTCGACGCAAAAGAAGCATCAAAACTACTGGAAGAAATTCATGCTGGGACATGCGGTCCACATATGAACGATTTTGTTCGGGCAAAGAAGATACTCCGAGTTGGTTACTTTTGGATGACTATGGAAATGGACTACATCCAGTAGGTTTGAAAATTCCACTGCCGTCAGATACATGGAGATATGATAAAGGTACCTCCAAGTGAGCTCAATGCAACCAGTTCACTATGGTTGTTCGCCACCTGGGGCATGGATGTTATTGGACCAATCGAGTCTGCCGCCTCCAACAGACACATGTTCATTCTGGTGGCCATAGATTACTTTACTAAATGGGTCGAGGCAGCCTCCCACAAAGCAGTTCCTAAGAAAGTTGTGGCTAACTTTGTTTGCGACCGCATTGTTTGTCGGTTCGGAGTTCCAAAGTCGATCATCACCGACAATGGTTCTAATCTTAACAATGACTTGATGAAAGCTATGTGCGAAACTTTCAAAATCAAGCACAAGAATTCTATAACTTACAAACCTCAGATGAATGGAGTTGTAGAGGCCGCCAACAAAAAAATCAAGAAGATATTAAGGAAGATGATAGAAAAGCACAAGCAATGGCACGAGAAGCTATCATTCACCTTATTAGGATATCGCACCACGGTTCGCACATCAACCGGGGCAACTCCCTATATGCTATTTTATGGTACAAAAGTTGTTATTCCTGCCGAAGTTGAGATTCCATCACTAAGGATTATGCAAGAAGCCGAGCTCAGCGATGCAAAATGGGTAAGAAGCCGTTATGAGAAACTAGCCCTCATAGACGGAAAGAGAATGAATGCAGTCTGTCATGGTCAATTATATCAGAACAGAATGATCAGAGCCTTCAACAAGAAAGTTAAGCCGAGACGATTCACACCAAGGCAGCTGGTGTTAAGCAAAATCTTTCCACATCAAGATGAAGCCAAGGGGAAATTCTCTCCCAGCTGTCAAGGCCCATACATGGTTCACCGAGTGATGACAAGAAGAGAAATTATACTTGCAGAGATTGACAGAGAAGTCTGGCCAAAATCGATCAATTCAGATGTAGTCAAACGTTTGTGGAATCCTTTATGCTGTAAATTGAACTACGCCTAACATAATTCATGTTTAAGAGGGGATACGTACGCAGCCCTATGGGTTTGGTCACAATTCAATAAAAATCTCATTTCTCCCACAATTGGAAACTGGGGCAGAATTTTGAGGAGGACCCTCACAATTTTGAAGCACGTTCAGCCAATCGTCGCGTGGGCAACAGTCAGAAGTATTCACCCATCAAACTGGGGCAGAATTTTGAGGAGGACGTTCAAAATTCTGTGGCAGGATCGGTCGCGATGTCTCAAATCGTGTCACGGTCGTCGGTTCATCTAAAACTATTTTAGAATATATGGTTAAATTATACTTTTACAAAATCATGCATATTTATTTCTTTGAAACATCTTTTTTAGCAAACGCTACCCCAATGATACAGACAATATCATCATGATCAAGAGAGCAAGTCAAGTAAAGCCAGCGGGAATGCTAACTAACCTTTACCTTTACAGAACTCACGATTTTTTTTTGGATGAAGGCATGAATGTTGCAAAGGCCCAAAAACATACTATCTTCCCGAAGGACATGTATTGTTCAAAGACGTGCTTCTCAAACTCGTCGCATATGCCGACATTTATTATCAGCACAAACGATGCTTCAATTATCACAATACTCACAATAATCACAGTGCCGCAATTTATCACCAGCTAAGAATTCCTACTGTCATTTTATTCATTGCATAAGGCAACCATTCTGCCTTCTGAGGTTAAACGCTACCTCCACCTGCATTCACATCTTGCATAAGGCTATCATTCTGCCTTCTGAGGTTAAACGCTACCTCCATCTGCATTTCATAAGGCTACTATTCTGCCTTCCAACTTGTATAAGGCTACTATTCTACCTTCCGAGGTTAAACGCTACCTCCATCTGCATTGCATAAGGCTACTATTCTGCCTTCCAACTTGTATAAGGCTACTATTCTACCTTCCGAGGTTAAACGCTACCTCCATCTGCATTGCATAAGGCTACTATTCTGCCTTCCAACTTGCATAAGGCTACCATTCTACCTTCCAAGACTAAACGCTGTCTCCATCTACATTATGCATTGCATAAGGCTACTATTCTTCCTTCCAACATTGCGTAAGGCTACTATTCAGCCTTCCAAGACTAAACGTTGTCTCCATCTGCATTCGCATCTTGCATAAGGATACCTTTCTTCCTTACGAGGTTAAGCTCTACCTCCATCTGCATTTTCATAAGGCTACCATTCTGCCTTCCGAGGCTATACGCTGCCTCCCATTTACTTTTAAAAGCAACCGCCACCTCTAGCATTATTCTCTTCGCTTTCCTTTCGGGCGAAGCTCTACCCCTTTAATTTTCAAGACTAAGCTCTATCTTGTTAGCATCATACCATTGCATCTTCATGGGCTGAAATATCGCCAAACTTATCCAAAGCCGTCATCGTTCTAAGGCACCATCTTCATGGACCGAGAACACCATGTTATGGCCTGATGATCTCTTTTATCAGTTTGCATATCATCATTCAAAGGCATCATGGTTCGTAGGCACCATCTTCATGGCATGGCTTGGGAATCCTTCATCAATCAATTCATGGCTGAGGACATAATGGTCTAAAGACGTCATCCTTAACCGTCCAAAGACAGCATTCATGGTCCAACGGGAATTTGCATCATGTTTATATTACGCACGATATGCTTGTATTACTCCTTTGTAGGTAACCCGGTAAGCAACAACCATCTTGGAAGGAGAGGTCCCGCTCTAGTTCTCCTAACTACCCCGTAAGCCGCTTGTTCACCCAACCCTGGACCTTGCGTCCGTTCTTTTAAAACCTCACCGGTATACTTCGTCAGTGGATCCTGAACTACATAACGACCTGTTTTTTGTAAAACCAGGGATATTAGGGAGCTCAGAAACCAGGGTGCGTCCTAAATCTTTCAAATTATTTCCACTCGATCAAAATTGGCCATCATATCTTCCCGGGTAAAGAGGGGCAACAGTTGATACCTAAATTTTCCTCAAAATTATTTTCACACTTGCATATTACCTTCAAAATCACTTTTCATAAGGAATGGTGTTTTTCCATAATTTTTCACATTTTTATCAATTTATTTTCCTATTTATTTAGTACTTTATATTCAATAATTATTCATAAATTGTATTATAAATAATTTCAAAATGCTTCCCAGCTCAATATATCATTTTTAATCCTATTGGGATTTAACAATTTCACAAATTAACCAATTTGGCACTATTTAGCTATAATTACACAAATTTTGCAATTATGGCCCAATTATGCATTTATGCTATTTTTAATTCTATAATTAGTCATTTTTATATATTAGTATTAGTTAATTACCTTAAATTTTGTTTACCTAGAATTAATTTCATTTTTTATATAATTATTAGCTATGTTATTAATTATTTACCTATTTTTTTATGGGTATTTAAAATCTAGCCACTTTTAATTTTGATTTCAACACAATTTATCCGGACCTTTTAACCCAGTTACCTAGCCAGCCCAAACCAATTTCCTACCCGGCAACCCCGAACCAATTTGAGTCGTTGATCAAATTAAATCAACGGCCTAGATCATTGTTACCTTAATTAACTTAGACTAACCCCCCCCCCCCCGGCCCCTCTCATTCTCACCGGTCCCTCATCTCTCTACTCTCTCTCTATCTCTCTAAGTCTCTTATAGAGACTTCCTTTCTCTCTGGGCTCCGATGAACCTCTTCGCCTTCTCCGACCGTCTTTTCGCCGGAGAGCATGAAGCTCTCACCATCCTCCTACCTCCTGTGGTTCCCACACGCCAGTGTTTGCTATCTCTAAGGTCTGCAAGAGAACTAGGTTAATCCTCCTACCCCTTGGGCCTGTGCTCGTCATCCTCCGGGCATCTCCGGCCATTTCTGGCTGTTCAAGCAAGGTATGTGACCTTTTGGGCTTAAACCAACGACATTTGAGGGTTTTCTTATCTTTCTGGGTTATCTTTGAAACCCTAAATGCTTAAAACCTCCTGATTCTTTTAGATATTTGATAGATATGTGTATATTTCAAGCTATTTCGTTGTATTCCCCAAAGATTCTCCGAGTTTTCCTTAAAAATGACTCTTCATCTTCAAGCTATGTTCTTTTTAACACCTTTCTCAAAAAAAGAACGATTCTCTTTCTGATTTAAGTATTATTGTATTGTTCTATAATTTCTACTATGTTTGCACGATTTATTTGTGTTTTTCTCTCATCTGACTTACTATGTTGGAAACCCTAAGTTGTTTTGCCTCAATCTTAGGATTTTGAGTCTGTTTTGATGATTTTGCTCGTTTAATCCATATATATACCTGTTTCCCACGAATGTTCTGAGTTTTTCTGTGACTTTACCATATTGTGTTCATTAGGGTTTCTAATCTTTGTGTCTGCTGCTCGCATCAAGTTCATTCTGTTATTTCCTTTAGTCATATTATGCTCTATACAAATCCTTGATTTTGTGTGATTTTGCCTTTTACCCTACCTGTTCATTAGGTTTTCTGATCTTTCCTCTGCAAGTATCATGTTTATTCTATTATTTCTTTAATCATTTATTATGTTCTAACTCAAATCCCTAATTTATGGGATTCTCTTACCCTACTTTGCCTATTCTTGCTTATGTTATGTTTTCTCCGTTCAGTTGTAGTACTTTCCTTTGGTTAATATTACCTTCTAGGGGAATCCTCGATTCCCTGTGATTGGTATTCTCTATTCTCGAGTGATTGCAATCTTTAAAACATTCTCTTGCCTTATTTTATGGTTAATTAGGCTGTCAACTGATTCTTAGGTATTCCTTAATTAGAATCTGTTGAACCTAGACTCTATTACATGTTGTATACTTGTGCTATGCTAAACTGTTTCCTTACATATTAGTTCAGCCTCGTATGGTTTCATTCCTTATTTAGCATTGCTTATTACCGTTTGAATCTTAAACTCCTTGATTAAAGGAAGTCATCGCAACTGATCTGATTCTAATTGGTATATTTCTATAATTACTGTTGAATTGTTATTTTTTACCTTATTCTTTTGCCTGTTTTAAAACTATATGTACCTTAGTCTCTCATTAGCACAAGACGGAAGACAGACCTTGTTCTACTTTCTCTTGCTCACACATATACACATTATTGCTCCTATTGATTGTCTGTTGTTACTAGTCGGCTCAAAGCCAAGACTAGTTGTGTTGTTTGCTTATTCCTTACTATGTGCTTGCTATCTTCAACTGGTATGTTTCCAATTTATATTTGAAGTCCCCAACACAACATGTTTCTCTAGTTACTACGATTCATCTTGCTTCTGATTTTCTTTTATTCATGGCTGTGTTGTCCTACTTCCAACTAGTTGGGTATATTATGTTGTTTAGTTCTTGGTATCCCTCCCATATAGCCTCAACATGTGATTCCTAGGATACTGTAATTGCACTGTATGTTACTTAATACATGCTATACTCGTAACTGTTTCTTAAACCCATGTGCAATCATGTCCTACCCTCCCCCAGTACTCCCTCTAAATCTAATCCTATGTTGGTCCTATACTCTAAGCATATCTATTTGTGTTACCCTTACTAAGTATGTGTCCCACTGCATGTACCAATTTGCAAGGCTTCTTCCTGTTAGGTATTCATCATGTATGTGCTCTATGTATCCCAATCCCCATTGCCCCTATTTAAAGACTTGTGTGCTGAATCTATATTGGTTCTGTGAGTGTTACTGAATCTGTTTGGCTCTATGTCTGGGCTGCTAATTGCCTTACTCTTCTCAAATTTGTTTTACTCCCTCGTATCTTCAAAACAATTTAAACAAGTCCCTTTTAACATTGTTTTCTACTAAAAAGCTTTTCAAACCTATCTCCTGCACTTCACTTGATTGTTAGACCTTAAGTTCTGCCCTCTTAGTATGAGCACTGTTTTGGGACCCTTGAGCTCCCTCTGAACTCTGACACGCTGAGGCTGGTATTTCCACACTGCACATGTTCCACTCTTGGTTACCAAGTCTGGGTGTGAGCATTGCCCAGGAGCCCTTGAGATCTCTTAGGGAACTTTGACACACCCAGTCTGTTAAAAGGCTTTGAAACACCATATGGCTATGAGGTTTGGAGGATTTGGGCCTAAGTGAAGGCTCCCTATAGAATAACTTCTTATTTTCTCTTTGGTTATGTAATTCATAATTCCTGGCCTATAATAAATTGTAAACAACTCATGGGGGATGGATAGTGAAATGGGAGGGGTAACTATGCATGCTTAGTTATTACAAGGGTAGAAACCATGTTTAGGATTTTATTTCTTATCTGCGCAATAGAGATAATGTGTAGGTTCACATCCATGCATTAAAAATCATGTTCCTTAGGTCCCATGTACACTAATTCAGCATGTTCATCCTTATATCACTTAGAAAATCATGTGTTTAAACATGTTAATAACTAGTACTTTACGTTACGTTACACACTGACATGTACACTTCGATATCCTACCTTATGATAGATACAACTCTAATAAATAGGTCACTTTCACATCTTCTACATATTCTGAAAGCATTGAAATATTTATGCATTTACAATATCCTGTTTAGTTCCTGCAAGTACATCACTCTGCATTTTCTGTGCACTAGATATCATGCCATTAGGATTGCATTCATATCCGCTTAGGCATCTCTAGCTTAACTACTGATAAAAACAGACTCACACAGTTGGTAATATTCCTGAAATTTGAACTTCTAGGACATCATGTTCAGTAATGCAACTAAAACAGTCTCTTCTAAGTAATTCTAATAACGGATACATTGTCTCACGCTTAGGCAAGCCTTAGGTGCTAAATTTGTTAAAACTGGAAATATACTTATTTATATGTGCTGCTTAACTATCAACGGGTTTAAAATCAGTAGGCAAAAACTGATTAGGATGCCCTCTCTGAATTATGCAACAAATCTGCTTCTCTATTACATTCTGGACTCACCTAGATATCATGCTTTAGGATTATGAAACTAATACCGCCCTTACATGTGTTTGAGTCGTGCTAATTATATGCATAATATGTGGAGGTGAACTTGAGCCTCTTATATGCTCCTATGTGCTCCCCATTCATTGCAGTCCTAAGTGTTCGTGTTTGTCGCTTTAGAATCTTTACCTTTAAACCTGAGGGTCAGCCTAGTACCTCCCTTTTAGGATAGTAGTCCTAATCTCCTACGGGACTGATAGGATGGGACGGGTAATAGAACGTAATAGAGTTCGTGACTAACACACGCTTTAATTACCTTCACGGGGTGGGAAAGGATAGAATATGGATATGATGACTGATACGTTAATACCACGTGTAGCCCCTCTTCGAGGAGTGTCTATCGGGTGTTGCATTGATGTGATTCGTATTGTTTTAAACCTAGGATACCTTCCCCTTAAATATTATATTATAATTCTTTTCAAAAACTTGATAATTTTAACACTTGCTTGTTTAATATATTAGAAATCCCTTCTTACTTGAACCCTTTACTTATTATTTGCTAACTGTACAAATTCACGAAAACTATTTGGCCGGGAACCACACTTGTGGATCCTAAGGGGTGCCTAACACCTTCCCCTTGGGATAATTTCAAGACCTTACCCCAATCTCTGGTTAGTAATGCAGTCATGATTGAACCCCTTAGGTGCCCTAACGCACCGTTAAAATCGTTAGCTGGCGACTTTCCAAAATATGAAAACTCCCTTTCCCAAAAGGAAAGAGTTGCCTCTACCCAAATGTCATGCACCCGGATCTCTCCGCGAGGGGAAAAAAAGGGGGCGCGACACTCGCCTCGCTCACCCCCGAAGACTGGAGGGTGCAATATCGTCCACTTGTCCAATAGTTTCTGCGGATCGCCGTTCGCAGCTGGTCTGGGTTTAGGTGTTGCTGCTACAGGCGTGACCCTACCCAAGGGCAGTGTACCCAGGGTATGATGTACTGCTGCTGCCTGACCTACGGCCTGGGGGGTAGGGGTCTGGGCTCCCCCTACCTCCATAGATGTGGCAGGATCCACTGGAAATAAGCCAGCTCGGGGACATAGTGTCCATAAGCCGCATTATACGGCCCATGACCTCCTGGAAGCTTGGCGCCGTCATAAAGTCCACTAGAGCAGGATCTACTGAGGGCACCTCATCCTGCTCCTCTATGATGGGGTCCTCAACTAGTGGTGCAACTGGAGTAGCTCTGGGACGCCCTCGCCCCCTACCTCGGGCCCGTGCCCTCCCCTGGCCTCTGCCACGACCTCGGACGGCGGGGGTAGCGGCATCTTTCGGGTCTGAAAAATCAGTCGCGCGCGTCCTCACCATCTGTGAGAGAATAAAAGAGTGAGATTTATTATACCATCGACTGCACGATAGAATATGAATAAAGAGAAGTTTCCTAACACCCTATAGCCTCCTGAAGATTAATACAGACAGCTTTGTATCGATCCACAAGACTCTACTGGGTTTGCCTGTGACTCGTGAGACCTACGTGAACCTAGAGCTCTGATACCATGTTGTCACGACCCAAAATCCTAACTCAGGTCATGATGGTGCCCAACACCGGGGTCAGGCAAGCCAACACTTAATTTACTAAGGATTTTTCCATATTTGATTAAACATTCCAACACGTGCTAAGTTTTAAAGCTTAAAACATTAATTGAAAAGGGTAATTAGCCAATTTAACCAAAAGCAGTCATAAGGTGGCGTGAGCCAAAATATATACAGACACGTATATTATAATATCTACCACGTGTGTTCCAGGAACTAGTGTCACAAGTCCTACGGGCATACTAACAGAATATACAAAAGATATAATATAACTGTCTCACTGTCTGGAAGAAATAGACAGGAAATAACAAAAGAAACTCCATGGTGCTGCCGAGGATCGTCAGGAGAAGCAGCTCACCATGAAGTCAGGTCCAATCTATACTCAGAATCGATCTCCGGTCTGATAACTAGATGCACCAGCCTCAGAACCTGTACAATTAAGTACAGAAGCGTAGCATGAGTACATAATACATAAGTACCTCGTGAGTATCCAGTCTAATCTCGAAGAAGTAGTGACGAGAGGTCGACTTGACACTCACTAGAGTCCAACAATATAAATTAACAAGGTTTGATAACAACAATAGGCATATGAGGATGATAAAGACAGTAAACAGTAAAGGTAACTGCAATTCAAATAGATTCTAGAAGTAAATAAACAATTACTACTTAATTTCCCCCAAATATCTGTCATTTCAATACCCATGAAATCTTTAACAATTTAGCATGCGCATACGGGATAAGGACAACCGGCCTGAGCCATCATAATAATCATATATGTGCACTGCTGAGGGTCGAACAGACTGAACCATAATATATCTTTCAATCCGCCGTGGCGTACGTCCCGCTCCCATGAGATTGGGGGAAATAACACTCCGCTCGCGGAATGTAAATTTCGAAGCGATCACATGCACACACAATATTCTTCATAAATTACTTGCCAGTGAACAATCCCTTTAAATTATCAAATTCCATGATCTCAAGCAACAAAGCTACATATAACATGAATTCATGAAGCATATAATTCATTTCGAGGAAAAACACAAGGCATGATGTGGGCCTAACTACCCGGACATAACAATAATAGCCGCTATGTACGGACTCTCATCACTTTGTACGTACGTAGCCCCTACAAACATTAACACATAGCATTTAGATCACCTATGGGGACAATTTCCTCTTACAAGGTTAGAAAGGAGACTCACCTCGTGTAGAACCTTCTTCCCGGGTAAAGAACGCGCCTGAAACTCCAAACTCGACACCCAAGGACTCGAAACTAGCCAAATGTTATACAAATATATCAATTTATACTCAAAAGTATGGAATTCTCCTATTTACTTAGTTATTTCATCTCACTTTGAAAAATCCTAAAATACACCTCTAGGCCCACAAGCTCGGATTCCGGAAATTTTCGAAGGAATCAATTACCCATAATCTAAGGATCATTAATATATAGTTTTTGTGTGATTTCATGGAAAATTCCTTGGTAATTCTCCCAATTTTCATAAAACCTAGGTTTTTACTCTAACCCTTGAATTTCCACTAAATTATGAGTTAATCTACCTAAGAATCCAAGTATTAGACTAAGTTTATGGTAGGAACTACTTACCTCCAAGTAAATAGGTCATTTTCCCCCGTTGAATGCTCAAAATCACCCCAAGTAAGAAGAAGAATGTGTGGAAAAATGAATTAATAATGTTATAAAAACACACTGCCCAGTTGTTTCCTCTCTGCAAACGCAGCCTGGGTAGTGCATTCGCGATGCCTAAGCGACCAGGCCCTCAGGGGGCTTCTATGCGAACGCAGAGGAGACACTGCGAACGCGGAGTCTAGCTGGGCTAGACCTTCACGAACGCAGCAGGTGGGCTGCGGACGCACAAGGTAAGGGGCAAGATGGGCTGGCCCATATCGAGACCTTATGCGAACGTGGGGACCTTAGTGCGAACGCACAGAGAATTCACCACCCCTGCCCAGTTCCTTCTTTTCGAACACGTTCACCCCTCCGCGAATGCGGAGAAGGAAAATAGACCTGGAATTTTTTGGTTTTTAGCATGTAGCTCCGAGGGGTCCGAAACTCACCCGAGCCCCCCAGGACCCTGTCCAAAGTCACTGGCAGGTCTGTATTAAAGATACAAACTCGATCAAAGTTCCGGAACGTGAAAAACAACAACGAAACTAAGAATTCGATCCCAAAACCAAATTGAATCAACTTTGAACTTCAAGTTCTAGAATTCGCTTTCAATGAACCGAACCGACCTATACTACTCGGAATGATACCAAATTTTTCAAGAAAGTCATAAATGACATAACGGAACTATTCCCGGTCTCGGAATTCCGTTTGGAACTCGATAACACAAAAACACGTCCCAAACCACAATATGAACTTAAGGAAACTCTTATTTCGCTATTGGGCGCCAAAACGCTCCCGCGTCATCCAAAATCCATTCCGAACATACGCCCAAGTTCGAAAGCATTATACAAAGCTATCGGAATCGTCGAAACTCAATTCCGGGGTTGTTTACTCAAAATGTTGACCGAAGTCAAACTTGGCCTTAAAGGCCAACCTTAAGGAACCAAGTGTTCCTATATCACTCTAAACACTTCCGAATCCCGAACCACCCATCCCCGCAAGTCATAAATCATAATAAGCCGCTACGGGAAGTCTCATCTAGGGGAACGGGGTCCTGATACGCAAAATGACTGGTCGGGTCGTTACATTCTCCACCTCTTAAACAAACGTTCGTCCTCGAACGGGTCTAGAATGATACCTGAAGTGCTGAATAAGTGTAGGTATCTGCTCCGCATGTCCTCCTCGGACTCCCAGGTTGCCTCTTCGAAAGGTTGGCCCCTCCACTGGACCTTTACGATAGAAACTCTCTTGGATCTAAACTAATGATCATGCCTGTCAATAATAGCAACTGGCTCCTCCTCGTAGCCCAACCTCTCATCCAACTGAATAGTGTTGAAATCAACCACGTGAGAGAAGTCGGCGTGGTACCTCCGGAGCATGGATACGTGAAAGACCAGATGAAGTCCTGATAAACTGGGAGGTAAAGCAACCTCTCCAACTCACCTCAACACCTTGAAAGGACCTATAAATCGTGGGCTGAGCTTTCCCTTCTTCCCGAACCTCATAATAACCTTCATCTTCGAGACCTTCAACATAACCTTGTCTCCCTCCATAAATGATACATCAGGCGCCCTCTGATCCGCGTAACTCTTCTGTCTGGATTGTGCTGTGCAGAGCCTTTCCTGAATCAACTTTACCTTCTCTAAAGCACCTTCACCTGGTCAGTGCCATAAAACTTACCCTCGCCAAGATCAAACCACCCGATAGGAGAACGACATCGTTGACCATACAAAGTCTCAAATGGAGCCATCTCGATGCTGGACTAGTAACTATTATTGTAAGAAAACTCGGCTAAAGGCAAGAACTGGTCCCACTGACCTCCAAAGTCAATCACACATGCCCTAAGCATGTCCTCCAATATCTGAACTGTCCGCTCCGACTGGCCATCAGTCTGAGGGTGAAATGCTGTGCTGAGATCTATCTGGGTGCCCGACTCACTATGCAATGCTCTCCAGAAGTGTGAGGTGAACTGAGGGCCTCGATCTGACATAATGGACACCAGCACACCATAAACCGGACTATCTCCCGAATGTAGATCTGGGCGAACATCTCAGAAGTATAAGTAGTATCCACTGGAATGAAATGCGCTGATTTGGTCAATCTATCAACAATGACCCAAACCGCGTCAACCTTCTGTAAGGTCTGAGGCAACCCAACCACGAAGTCCATAGTGATGCGCTCCCACTTCCACTCAGGAATGGGCATCTGCTGAAGTAGACCTCCCGACCTCTGGTGCTCATACTTAACCTGCTGGCAATTAAGACACCTAGCCACAAACCCCACAATGTGCATCTTTATCCGCCTCCACCAGTAATGCTGCTTCAAATCACGATACATCTTCGTAGCACCAAGATGAACAAAATACCGATATGTGTTCCTCCTCTAGAATCCTCTCCCTTGGGCCATCAATATTAGGAACACATAAACGACCTTGAAGTCTCAGAACACCATCCTCTCCAATAGTAACCTACTTCGCACCACCCTGAACCACTGTCTGTCGTAGCTCTACCAGGAACGGATTATCATACTACCGAGCCTTAATCTTCCCCAATAACGAAGACTGAGCAACCACATGTGCAAGAACTCGACGACGCTCTGAAATGTCTAATCTCACTAGGCGATTAGCCAAGGACTGAATGTCCAAGGCTAGAGATTTCTCCTCTGCTGCAATATAAGCCAAGCTACTGATACTCTCCGCCTTCCTGCTCAAAGCATCTGCTACCACAATTGCCTTTCCCGAATGATAAAGAATGGTGATATCATAATCCTTCAACAACTCAAGCCACCTGCGCAGCCTCAAATTAAGATCCCTTTGTTTTAACAAGTGTTGTAAGTTGCGCTGATCTGTATAAACCTCACAGGACACCCCATACACGTAATGCCTCCAAATCATGAAAGTATGAACAATCGCCGCCAACTCCAGATCGTGCACATGGTAATTCTTCTCGTGAACCTTCAGCTGGCGCGAAGCATAAGAAATAACTATCCCCTCCTGCATCAATACACACCCCAAACCAACGCATGAAGCGTCGCAATATACTGTATACATCCCAGCACCGGAAGGAAATACTAGGATTGGTGCTGAGGTGAACGCTGCCTTGAGCTTCTGAAAGATCGCCTCACACTCGTTGGACTATCAGAACATGGAATTCTTCTAAGTCAATCTAGTCAATGTACACGTCTACATGTTTTGTCTTCGAGGTTCGATAATCCTACATGGACACGGTTCATTTGACCGTTTGGCCCATTACAAAGTTTTCACATGGATGCCCTCTTAGGCGTGGAGTATGCCAGTTACCGAGGGGTGATGCCTCCCAACATTTGAGGTGAATTGAAAAGAAGCCTAGGATACTTGTTGAATTTACCTTAGGTAGCATATAAATGTTGCCTCGCTAAGAACCTTGCTGGAAAAACACAATTGGGGAAAAACCTGATATACATAAAAAGAGTGCAACGTATGCTTTAAAACCTAAGGTCTTCGAGTTGAAGCATGCCTCAACGTCTTCGATCGAACACCTACAAGGAGTTAGTCTTGAACATAAATGGAAAAAGGAGAAGGTCATACCTTAGCAATAATATCGTTTGAGTAGTGATATATTCCAATTGTTTGGTAGTTGTTCGCCTTCCATTGTGCTAAGTTTGTAAGATCCCTTTCCTACGACTCCGATGACTTGGTACGATCCTTCCCAATTGGGGCCTAGCTTCCCTTCGTTTGGGTCTCGAGTATTGTGGGTGAATTTCCTTAGAACTAAGTCCCCGACTATGAAATGGCGAAGGGTCGCCCTTCTGTTATATTACCTCTCGATCCTTTGATTTTGTGCAGCCATTCAGCTGAGTGCAGCTTCACGTTTTTCATCTAGTAATCCGAAACAAGTGTTCATGGCCTCGCGGTTCGAGTCCTCGGTAGTATGCTGAAACCTGATGCTAGGTTCCCCGACCTTGATTGGAATCAACGCTTTGGAACCAGACACCAAAGAGAACAAGATTCCCTCGTACTTGATTTCGACATTGTTCGATATGCCCACAATACCTTGGGTAATACTTCTCTCCATTTTCCTTTAGCATCATTCAATCTCTTCTTCAAGATTTGAATGATAGTTTTGTTTGTGGACTCGGCCCGCCATTTGCGCTTGGGTGATAAGGCATTGATAGAATCCTTTTGATTTTTTTATCTTCGAAGAACTTTGTCACTATTGCCGATGAACTGCTTCCCATTATCACATACTATTCCGGCGGGTATCCCGAACCGACACATGATGTGGTCCCATATGAAGTCGATGCCTTTTTATTCTCTTACTTTCTCGAAGGCCTGTGCTTCCACCCATTTTGAAAAGTAGTCAGTCATAAGCAAAATGAACTTAACTTTACCTTGTGCCGTTGCTAGGGTCCCAATGATGTCCATACCCTATTTCATGAATGGCCATGGGGATAGAACCGAATGGAGTTGTTCACCGGGCTGATGGATCATCGGTGCAAACCTTTGGCATTTGTCACACCTTCGAACGAACTCCTTAGTATCTCCTTCCATGCTATCCTAGTAATATCCAACTCTAACTACTTTGCGAACCAAAGAGTCGGCGCCATAGTGGTTCCCACAAGTGCCTTCATGGATTTCACGCAATGCATAATCGGTGTCCCCTGGTCCTAAGCATACTGCCAGCGGTCCGTCAAAGGTTCTTTTGTACAATGTTCCATTTTCATCAAGTGCGAATTGAGCTGCTTTGGCTTGTAGGGATCTTGACTCCTTTGGGTCCAAGGGGAGCTTTCCGTGCTTTAAATATTCGATATATTTATTCCTCCAATCCCACGTCAAACTTGTAGAATTAATCTCAACATGGCCTTCTTCGACCACGGACCTCGACAATTGGAAAGGAGTCCCTGGAACAATATCATTTTCCTCCACCGTGACCCCAAGTTTAAAAGTGCATCGGCCTCACTGTTCTGCTCTCGAGGTATATGATCCAGCGTCCATTCTTTGAAGTGGTGCAATGTTACTTGCAGTTTGTCCAAATACCTTTGCATTCTATCTTCTCAAAATTCAAAGCTTTTGTTTACTTGGTTTACCACCAAAAGAGAGTCACATTTGGCCTCGATGACCTCTGCTCCCAGGCTTTTGACTCATTCGTGACGTGCAATCACGGCCTCATACTCGGCCTCATTGTTAGTTAATCTTGAAGTTTTGATAGATTTCCTAATGATATCGCCCGTAGGAGGTTTTAAAACAATACCAATCCCGTACCCTTTCACATTTGAGGCACCATCTGTGAAGAGGGTCTATACCCGCGAGGATGTACCCGACTATCACGACCCTAAAACCAACCCGGTCGCGATGGATCCTATCGTGGAACTAGGAAAGCCTACTCACTTAACAAATTCGATTGTCTCACAACAACATTTAAATATTAACCTTTTTCAGCAGAGAATCCAAAATAAAAGATAAGGACAAAACCGAAAATACCGTATAATAAATCCCAACATCTGGTGTCACTAAGTCATGAGCCATACTACAATTGTGCCAAAATGCATCAAGACAACATTTGTCTGGGAAATAACTAACAAAATACACGAAGGAAGATAGGGAAGGAGAAAGACGGGTCTACGATCGCCAAGCATCTACCTCTCTCTCCCCGAAGATGATTTGTAGCAAACGATCAACTGTCACTATCGTGACCTGGGATACCTGAATCTACACACAAGTGTAACGTGAGTACACCAACTCAATAAGTAATAAGCCCAAACTGTGGGTTGATAGGTAGTGGCGGACTAAATCTCAACATTTATAACATAATCAATGTACAGAAATTTAGGCATGCTTCAGTTAACAAGACAACTCAAAGTTATAAGATAAATACAGTTCCGAATAGTTTAACATATATACCTCAACGTATTCTACATGCCAATACATCAACTGTATGAAATGCACAATGTCCTCCTATTCTCAATTACTTGTCCACTCAGTACTGTATATGGCTCGCATAGCCCAGGGAAGATCTATCTCATAATATATACACGTCTTACAGAAGTCACTTAGTGCTGAGGAACGCTAATCCAGCCCTATGGAGAAGATCCAAATCCAAATAATTATACACCTCACAACCACTCGGTACTGTATATGGCTCACACGACCCAGGGAATATCAATCCCAGAATATATATATACATATCTGACATCAGTCTCTCAGTACCGAGGAAGGCCATTCCAGCCTCATGGAGAAGATCCATCTCCAGATAAAAATAATTCGGACAAGATCCATGTCCAGGGAAGATCCATCCCTAAATAATATCACTGCGCTCACTGAGGGTGTGTTATAGACTCCGGAGGGTCTCCTACAGCCCAAGCGCTATCATAAGCCAGATACAGGCATAAATCAATATAGCATGCTGCGGTGGGCAGCCCGATCCCATAACTGTTACTCAATATCAGGCTCTCGGCCTCACTCAGTCATCACTCTCTAGTCTCGCTCACACGGGTTCACAATGCATGGACTAGCCTGAATCAATGATATAACGTGCAAAACAACAATTACCGAGACTGAGACATGATATGATATACAATAACAAGACTGAGTATATAATATCAGTGAAACACAGGAAATGACAGCAATAAGCGACCACTCAGGTCTCAACTGTATCGGTGTGAAGCCTTAACATAATATCTAGCATGATTTCTAGCATGTTTGCATTAGTTCACGTTGATAGTAGTACGGATATCAACGAGGAGGAATCACTAAATTGAGCCATGGAATGAACCAGGTCACCATTCTCACGATGCATGCCCTCAAGCCCATTACTTGGTATGTGTGTCACGTCGATTCTAATCATATAACACATAGTTCGGGGTTTCGAACCCTCAGAACCAAGTTTGGAAGCGTTACTTACCTCAATCAAGTCAAAACTCTACTTTGCAATGCCTTTGCCGCTCGACTCGGCCACAAATCTCCCTGAATCTAACCAAAATCAGTATTATATCATTTATATATACTAAAGGAATAAAGCCCACATCAAAATTATCAAATTACATCACAAATCCCGAAATTGGCCAAACCCGACCCCCGGGCCCACGTCTCGGAATCCTAACAAAACTAGAAACCTTATCCTCTCACGAGTCCATACATACCAAATTTATAAAAATTTAACTTCATTTGACCCTTCAATTACCCAAATTTAACTCTCGTATTTCAATACCTAATTCCCAATTTCCACCCCTAATCTTCCACAAATTTCATGCTTAATCTACTAAAAATCGCAATAGGATCGAGTTTTAAGTTCAAAACATTACCTCAACGAGTTTCCCCTTGAATCCCTCTTCAAAATCATCCAAAAGATCCAATACCATCTTCAAAAATGGCGGAAATAAGAAAACTTCGCGAAGGGCTTAATTTATACCATCTGCCCTGGAATTTCTGCACCTGCGGTTACTTGGTCGCACCTGTGGAAATTCCATTGCAGGTGCAGTTCTCACTAACTCCTCCAGAGTCCGCTTCTGCGGCCACAACATCGCACATGCGCTTCTGCATGTGCGCTCCTTCTCTAGAACCTGCGCTCCTAGCCCCACAGCACCTTGTCCGCATGTGCGAGTCTGCACCGCACTTGCGGTCCCCCTTCCGCAGGTGCGGTTTTGATAGAACCATCAACTTCAGCTATATTTTCTAAGTTCTAAATCCTCTGATAACCATCTAAAATCATCCAAAGCCCCTCGGGACCTCAACCAATTACACCAATAGGTCTCATATCGCTATACAAACTTAGTCGAACCTTTGGCACACCCAAAACAACATCAAAAAACTGAATTAACGCCGAATTCAAGCCTAAGGATTCCTAAACATTTTGCACACACATCACAAATGACACTAAAAACCTATTCCAACTTCCGGAAATCCATTCCGACCCCAATATCTAATTTTCCACTGCCGACCTAAAATCGTCAAATATCAAATTTCGCCAATTCAATCATAATTCTACCACAGACCTCCGAATAACATTTTGAACCCACTCCTAGGTTCAAAATCACCTAACGAAGCTATCTGAACCATAAAAACCCAATCTTGAGATCTTTACCCATAAGTCAACTTCTAGTTGACTTTTCCAATTAAATAACCAATTTAAGACACTAAGTGTCTCATCTCACCATAAATTACTCCGAACTCGAGCCAACCAACCCATCACAACATAATAGAGCTGAACAACATAAAATGAAGCAGAAATGGGGGAAACATTACTATAGCCGTCGGAACGACCCATCGGGTCGTTACACAGACTTTAGTAAAAGTTCCTTGTCTACTTCGGGTACGAGGGCAGGTGCAAAATCTGCCACGAAGTCTGCTAAAATTTGAGACTTGATGGATGTTCGGGGTTGATACTCGATATCATACCCTCCAAGTTTGATGGGCCATTTGGCAAATTTGTCCGACAGCTCGGGCTTATGTAAGACAATTCGAACTGAATATGTTGTTAACACACATATAAGTTACATTGAAAATATGGTTTTAGTTTCCTAGATGCGCTTATTAGTGCAAGTGCTAACTTTTCTAAATGCGGATACCTGGTTTCAGCATCTCCTAGGGTTTGACTCACATAATAAACAGGAAATTATGTACCTTGCTCTTCTCGAACCAGCACGCCACTTACAGCTACCTCGGACACAACTAAATATAAGTATAATTTTTTGCCTGCCTTCGGAGTGTGAAGCTGGGGTGGGCTCGATAGGTACCACTTTAAATATTTTAAGTCTCGGTGACACTCTAGGGTCCATGCGAAATCATTCTTCTTTTTGGTAAGGGGAAAGAATTGATGACTCCGACCCGATGACCTCGAGATAAATCAGCCTAGAGAAGTTATTTGTCCGGTTAGCCATTGTAGAACTTTCACATTGTTCACGATGGTGATTTCTTTGGTGGTTTTAATTTTGTCGGGGTTGATCTCAATCCCCCTGTTTGACACCATGAAACCTAAAAACTTTCCCGAGCCAACTCCTTAAGCACATTTCTCGGGGTTGAGTTTCATGTTGTATTTTCTTAAGATCTCGAATGTTGCCTGCAAATGAATCAAATGTTCCTCTGCGGGCAGGGACTTAACTAGCATGTCATCAATATAAACTTCCATATGTTTTCCTATCTGTTGTTCGAGCATCTTATTAACTAGGAGTTGGTATGTAGCCCCTGCATTTTTTAGTCCAAAGGGCATTACATTGTAACAACATGTTCCATACTTCGTGATAAACAAAGTCTTTTCCCGGTTCTCCGGGTTCATTTGAATTTGGTTATACCCGGAATAGGCATCGAGAAAAGTAAGAATCTCATGGCCGGCCGTGGCGTCGCTCAAACGATCAATGTTAGGCAGTGGGAAAGAGTCTTTAGGTCATGCCTTGTTCAAATCTTTATAATCTACACACATTCTAAGTTTGTTCCTTTTTTAGGGACTGCTACTACATTGGCTAGCCACTCGGGGTATTTTACTTCCCTAATGGACCCTATTTTGAGAAGTTTAGTTACCTCGTCCTTTATGAATGTGTGCTTCACCTCGGACTGGGGCCTTCTCTTTTGCTTCACCGGTTTAAATCTTGGGTCGACACTCAATCGATGGGTGGTTAAATCCAGTGGGATCCCTCTCATATCTAAGTGGGACAAAGGAAAGCAATCAATGTTATCGATAAGGAATTTAATGAGTTTTTTCCTGAGTACGGGGGTTAATCCCGTTCTCATGTATACCTTTCGTTCCGGAAGATGCTCGATCAATATCACCCGCTCAAGTTCCTTGACTGTGGACTTCGTCGCATTTTATTCCTCGAGGGCGACGAATGATCGAGGGGTAAGGAAGTCCTCTTCTTTATCTTTGGCCACCTGTTCCTCGAGTTCAATCGAGGATATAGAATGTGATTGCTATTTATTCTCCTGTTTGTCCTTGATGCTCGAATTCTCCGATGTAGATGGTGTCGATAATGGTGTCAAGTCACATACTGCAAACATCTTTTTTTCTGCGTGTTGCTCTCCATACACCGTCTTTATGCCATATTTTGTTGGGAACTTCATCATTTGATGAAGGGTTTATGGTACTACCCTCATGCTATGGATCCACGTCCTTCCAAGTAATGCGTTGTACCTCATGTCATCAAATTGTATGTCATGTCACCTTTGATGACAAGAAACTAGTGTCATGTATAGTCCCGACCATGTTCACCGAGAGGATTATTTCTCTCTTTGTTGTTTCTCTTGCCATGTTCAAACCATTCAAGACTCAAGATGAAGGTATGATTTGATCAAGCAGCCTGAGCTGCTCTATCACCCTCGACCTGATTATGTTCGTCGCGCTACCTTGATCCACAAGAACACGTTTAACCTGAACTTTATCAAAAAGAATAGAAATTACCAATGCATCATTGTGCGGCTGAGAGATGCCCTCGTTGTCGTCTTCATTGAATGTAAGAGTGCTTCGGGCACATAGTCTGTTTCTCCCTTGTAATTGACACTTTAGTGCACTTGAACATGGGTCCCTGTATGACGTCGACTCCGCCGATAATCATATGGATAACATGTTGAGGCTCCTCTGGTTCGTTCTTCCTATTAGCGTCTCTTTCCTTGAAATAGTTTTTGGCTCTGTCGCTTAGAAACTGCCGAAGATGCCCCTCATTGAATAATCGAGCTACCTCCTCTCTTAACTGTCTACAATCCTCGGTCATGTGCCCATGCGTACCGTGATAATTACACATTAAGTTGGTATTCCTTTGAGAAAGGTCAGTTTGTATGGGTTTGGTCCACCTGGTATCCCTTATCTTTCCAATGACTGAAACGAGAACCGAGGCATCAATGCTAAAATTGTACTCCGATAATCGAGGTGCCTCCCCCGGTCCTGAACGTCTATCGCACCCGGTCTTACTCATGAGTCCCCGAGAATTTTGTCTTCAATCCACTCGACGATCATTCCAAGGTACATTGCGCCTCAAATTGTTTCTTCGTTAATCGGCATATGGCTGATACAACTCCTTGTTCGATCTTTGTTCCCTGTCTGAGTCTATCAAATCTTTCGTTGCCAATTTGCTTGGATAAACCGAACCTGATGGGGATCCCATCTGATCATCCCCAACCCTAATCTTTGACTGATATCGGTTATGCATATCCGCCCAAGTCACGGCGGGGTACTCGATCAAGTTTATCTTTAATTGTCATGACGCTATTGAGCTCCGCTCATTTAGCCCCTGAGTGAAAGCTTGTACATCCCAGTCATCGGAGACTGTTGGTAACTACATACATTCCATTTGAAACCAGGATACAGACTTCCTAAACATCTCGTTGTCCCTTTATTTAATTTTGAAGACGTGTGATTTCCTCGTTACATCTTTTATAACACCAGCATATGCCTTCACAAATGAATATTCCAAGAGAATGAATCAATGGAGTTCGGGGGCAGGTTGTGGTACCAAATTATCGCCCTTTTGGACAACATTTCCCCAAATTTTTTCAGTATGATGGACTCAATCTCATCGTCCACCAAGTCGTTTCCCATTATACCACATGTGTATGTAGTTGTGTGCTCATTGGGATTGGTGGTCCCGCTATACTTAGGTATGTCAGGCATGCGAAACTTCTTTAGAATAGGCTTCGGGGCCACGCTCGGGGAAAAATGTTTTTGCACAAAAATTTTGGAATCCAGTCCTTTCAAAATAGCAGGCGCTTCTGGTGTTTGGTCGCCCCCCCCCCCCCTCGAGTTGTACGTCTCCACCTTTTTATCATTATCCTCGATCCTTTTTTCTCCTGACTCGATCCTTTTTATGAGTTTTTTGAGCATTCTCATGATTGTGGGGTCAGCCCCAGATCCATTATCACTCGACCTCTCCGGTATTAGTTCAGCACGGCGAGTAGTTTCTGGTCCCCCCATACTCGGAGTCTTTTGTTGACTTTGCAGCTAAGCGATTGCAATCTGTTGCGCGTGCAGAATTTCGAAGATTACTTGGAAGCTAACTTCCCCATCTCCTCGACCCTGTGTTCTTTGGCCACCAAGTTGGACCTCTCCATGTACACTTTCTCCGATGTCGGTGCCTAAGTCCACGTTTAGAGAAATGTGTGAACCAATAATTACTAGGTGAGGAACAAGCACTACCCCGGGGTTAAGCGGTGGTACACCAGCCCCTGAAGCTGCTGCATTATCATTTTCCCCTTGAACCGAGACTGTCATTACCATGTACTGGTGTGTTTGTTGAGTTCGACAAGTTTTAGCCTGAAAACAAAGAATCTTCGACAAAAACAAGTGCGAAAAATAACGTGTGTTATCAAAAACCGGTACTGAAATAATCACTATTATCTTGAGCCCCACGGTGGGTGCCAAACTGTTTACCCTAAAATCTGAGTAACAATTTAAATTTATAGTGAGGTTTTAAAGATATGTTATTCTATCCAATACTAGTCAAGAAAAATAAGTATGTGAGTTGAGTAACCAAGTTAAACCAAACCAGTATATCAACAAGCCTCGTCCTCGAGATAAAGTGACTTCGAGAAAGAACCTCGATGAACAGTAGATTTTAACAAAGAGAATATAATAAAGCCAAAGGACAATTTTTCAGCAGAAAAGTAGTGATGTATATTCTTTGCCAATGATTGATGATGTTTACAAATGATTGGGGTTCCCTTTATATAGGAGGGGAACCCTAAATAAGGTACATTTATATTTACTAAAATGAATCTTATTGGGACAGTTGTATAACACCCTAGTACGGGTTTGTACTAATTCGTACAAATCTATTCCGGAATTTACGACATGACCTTGGGGATGTGGCGAGAATCTTGTCCTTCTGTAACAAACTTATAAATGTACTATAAAAGAATCGATTATACTCGGCTCCGATGTTCCTCGAGCACTTATGTATTCGAGCCTCTTATTCTTCCTTCGAGCCCGAGCTTGGTCTATATTGAACTTTATCCCTCGATGCGACCTCTAGAGTCTACAAAATCGGGGTCATATGATTCTGAAGGTACACACTTGACGGGACAAAAGATCATAGTATTCTTGAAATCATTGGATTTGGACTTTGGTGCACTTTGTCCATATTGAAATAGTTAATTGGTACTAATGGTTTGAAAAAAGATATTTTAGTTTTAGCAACTTTTATGGGGGAGATTAAACCTCGTACTTCTTTTTTTAATTTTTTTTTGAAAAACACACGAACATAGTTTATATTACTTAAACAAAAGGGTACAAATTAGTAGTTTTTTGGACGTTGCTATTGCCCATAGCTTCTAAGTACAAACACATAGAACTAGAAATGTCTTTAAGCATATTACAACCATTATATTTGTTTTTTTGGAATACTTCTTACACAAAGGGGGGGGGGGGGGATCGGGCATGTAACAAACGCTTAGTAGAGGAACGATTTCTTCTAGCTTCACTTGCCAGTCTATGGGCCACTTCATTTGCTTCCCTGAAATTATGCCTCAGTTGTGGTAGCCTCAGTTGGTGCATTAACCATCTGCATTCACAAATAACATTAGGAAACATATAGCTTTCTACTAGTAGTGATTTGATTATGTCTGTGCAATCCGTTTTAATTTCCAAATTTTGGAAGTTCATTTCCTTTGCAATTTTTAGGCCTTGTAATAGGACTAGTAGTTTTGGATGTATTGGAGATAGAGCTTTACAAGATTGTTGGTACCCAACTATCCAATCTCCATTGCAATTGCGGAACACACCCCCGATTCCTGCAATTTTTTTTGTTGCTTGAAAAAGCTCCATCACAATTAAGCTTGATTTTTCTTCGCGGGGGGGGGGGGGGGGGGGTG
>ML293049.1:57683-79035 GCA_005239495.1 Nicotiana undulata
GGGTTCCCAATGTATGGAAATTTTTACCTTGGCACACCTGAAGGGTTTTTTCTTAGTGAAGAAAAGATACTCCCAAGCTAGATGGAAAACCTTTTTACTGTCTAGTTGAAGGTCATAATTATTAATATTGTTATGATTTATATTTTTCCATATTTTCCAAATTGAGAAGGGGAAGAGAGTTTCCCAGCTAATGTTATGCTTAGCATAATTAATAAAGATGTTTTAAGCTCAACTAGCCAATTTTCATGATTGCTTAAATTAATGTGATTAAGGCCCATATTCTTCTAGAATTTGATGACTATTGGACAATAAATAAAGATATGAGGGATATATTCTACCTCTTTTCTACAAATTGTGAATATTGCACTAATATTAATACCTATTCTTGCTAGATATGTGCGGCAAGGAATACGACTTTGCATGCATTGCCAAAAAAAGAACTTAATTTTATTAGGGCAATGAAGATTCCATATCCAATCAAAGTTCTTTGTGGTATAGGAAGTCGTTCAAAGAAGTTTGTAGAAAGACTTGGTTGTGAATAGCCCATTTGAATTTAGTCACCAACTCAACTAATCATGTTTTAGATGTTTACTAGAGGTTGGGGTAATGGAAAAGGTTTTCAATAATATCTTTAGGAAGATCGAAGAAAATAGGATTGGTGTCCCATTCCTCATTATCAATAAGCTTGTTTATAGAAAGGTTAATGTCGTTTATGTTAACAGATCCTTGTATAGAGCCTCTAAGAGTTGTATAGTTGTAAATCCAATTAGTATCCCAAATGTTAAGGTTGGAGTCTAAGGATGGATGCCAAAAGATACCTTTATTACAAAAATTCCAACCTTTGAGTATTGATTTCCAAATAATGGAAGTCATCATCAAGGATTTTCTCCTCGTGTATTTGGAAATGATAGTTTAGCTCCAAGGAGAACTAGGGTTTGCTAGGATTCTCCACGCAAGACTAAATAGAAGGACCATGTTTGTAACGATCCGGTCGGTCGTTCCGTGAGATTAGCCTCATTTTCCCTATTTTTTATTTATCACATATTGCTTAACCTATCCGTGTTGTGATGGGTCAGTTGGTCCGGTTCGGAGTAGTCGTGGTGTGGAATGAGACACTTAGTCTCTTAAGTTGGCTTAATAATTAAAAAAGTCAATCGGGAGTTGACTTATAGGTAAACGACTTCGAAATGTGGATTTTAGGGCTCGGATAGCTTCGTTAGGTTATTTGGGTCATAGGGGTGTGTTCAGAACGTGGTTTTGAGGTCCGGAGCAGAATTAGGCTTGAATTGACAAAATTTAGATTATGGCAATTTCCGGTTGGTTGTGGAAAATTAGCTATCATGGTCGGAATGGAATTCTGAAAGTTGGAACAAGTTTGCAGTGTCATTTTGAATGTGTGTGCAAATTTTTAGGTCATTCGGACGAGGTTTGGATAGTTTCAGCACCGTGAGTGAATTTTGGAAGTTTGAAAATCCTTAGGCTTGAATCATGAGTTGATTTGGTGTTTCGATGTTATTTTAGGTGTTACAAGGGTTCGCCTAAGTTCGGATGATCATTTTTGACTTGTGGGTACCATTGGTGAAGCCTGCGCAGAAGCCGGAGCAGTACCGTAGACCCACCCACTATTCAGGATCAGATCCCTGCCACAGATGTTCCAACAGGACCGGCTCATGCACCGGCATTGCCTATTGTGAATCCGGGTCATCAGGAGACTCTGGCTCAGATTTTTACTGTGTGCACCAGTCTTGCACAGGTAGTCAATGTTTCTACTACTGCCGCTACTTCTCAGGCCGGGGGAGGCACTCAGACTCCAGCTTCCCAAACACCTGAGCAGGTCGTTCAGGGGCTCCAAACATCGGGGTCAGCTCCAGCCCAGCCGCCCCAGCTCAAGATTTTTGTGATCCCAGTTATGCCAGATGACGAGAAATGCAGGTTGGAGAGATTTGGTAGACTTCAGCCTCTGACATTCAGTGGTGCTGAGGGCGAGGATGCCCAGGGTTTCTTAGACAAGTGCTAGAGGATTCTTCGCACTGCAGGAATATTGGAGACCAGTGGGGTCTCGTTTACTGCCTTCCAGTTTTCAGGAGTTGCATTCACTTGGTGGGAGTCTTATGAGAGGCGTAGGCCTATTGGTGCAGCACCTCTTACTTGGAAGCAGTTTTCCACTCTCTTTTTAGAGAAGTCTGTTCCCCAGTCTCACAGAGAGGAGTTGCGTAGGCAGTTTGAGCAGTTGCGTCAGGGTGAGTTGACAATGACGCAGTATGAGATGAGTTTTTTAGAGCTTGCCCGACATGCTTCTGAGTTGGTCCCTATTGAGAAAGAGAGAGGATCAGGAGGTTCGTTTATGGTCTTACTTATCAGGTTCGTATTTTGATGACTAGAGAGAGGGTATCGGGTGCCACTTTTGAGTAGGTTGTGGACATTGCCCGGGATATTGATACAGTTCACCGTGAGTAGCTTTATGAGAGGGAGGCCAAGAGGCCTCGAGGATCTGGTAGTTTCAGTAGTGCTCCTTCCAAAGTACAGTTTCAGTAGAGCAGAGGCTGCTCATTTAGGCCTCATCAGCCAGTTCGCCAGCTTATAGTGGTGCATCATCGGGGCAGGGTCCCTGTAGTTCTCATTCGGGCAGTTCTTCATTCAGTTCTCTTCCAGTCAAGAGTTAATCTCAAGCACCATCAGTTCATGGTTACTCTATGCATGGTTCTTCTAGTGGCTATCATGGTGCCATGGGTTCCTTCAGTCCCCTTCTCCCGCACTAGGGAGTTGTTATGAGTGTGGGGAATTGGGGAACATGAGGAGACAGTGTCCTCGCCTTCATGGGGGTCCGTCTCAACAGAGGAGTTAGCCTTCAACTTCAGCTCCAGTTACTTCACCACCCGCCCAGGCAGCTAGAGGTGGGGGTCAGACAACTAGAGGCCACCCTAGAGGGGGAGGTCGATCAGGTGGAGGTCAGGCTCGTATTTATGCACTTCCAGCCAGACCAGATGCTATGGCTTCAGATGTAGTGATTATAAGTATTGTCTCAGTCTGTCACTGAGATGCTTCAGTCTTATTTGATCATGGTTCCACGTATTCCTATGTTTCATTATATTTTGCCCATTTTCTGGATATGCCTCGTGATTCATTAGTTACATTTGTTCATGTGTCGACTCCGGTGGGTGATACTATTATTTTGAACCGCGTGTATCGAATGTGTGTGATATCTATTGGGGTATGGAGACCCGAGTGGATCTTTTATTTCTTAGCATGGTTGATTTTGATGTGATATTGGGCATGGATTGGCTATCTCTGTGTCATGATATTCTAGATTTCACGCTAAGACCGTGACCTTACCTATGCCAAG
This sequence comes from Nicotiana undulata, assembly GCA_005239495.1. Classification (NCBI taxonomy): domain Eukaryota; kingdom Viridiplantae; phylum Streptophyta; class Magnoliopsida; order Solanales; family Solanaceae; genus Nicotiana; species Nicotiana undulata. The sequence goes on from ML293049.1 coordinate 61,027, forward strand.
ATTTTAGAGGGTTGAGTGGAGAGGTTCTATTGAGTTTGTCCCTAGTAGGGTGATTTCCTACCTGAAGGCCCAACGTATGGTAGAGAAGGGATGTTTATCGTATTTGGCTTTTGTGAGGGATATCAATGTTGAGACTCCCACTATTGATTCTGCTCCCGTTGTCCGTCACTTTCTGGACGTGTTTCCTGCTGACCTGCCAGGCATGCCACATGATAGAGATATTGACTTTGGTATCTATTCGGTGCCAGGCACTCAGCCTATTTCTATTCTATTGTATCATATGGCACCGACGGAGTTGAAGGAATTGAATGAGAAGCTTCAGGAACTCCTAGATAAGGGGTTCATTCGGGCTAGTGTGTTACCTTAGGGTGCACCGGTGTTGTTTATGAAGAAAAATATGGTTCTATACGTATGTGTATTGATTATCGACAGTTAAACAAGGTTACAGTGAAGAACAAGTATCTCTTGCCTCACATTGATGACTTATTCGACAAGTTACAGGGTGCCAGGGTATTTTCTAAGATTGATTTGCGTTCTGACTTTCATCAGTTGAAGATTCGAGAGCCGGACATCCCGAACTGCCTTTAGGACCAGATATGGTCACTCTGAGTTTCTTGTCATGTAATTTGGGCTGACCAATGCCTCAACAGCCTTTATGCATTTGATGCACGGTGTGTTCCGGCCTTATCTTGATTCCTTCATCATCGTGTTTATTGATGACATCTTGGTATATTCTCGATCTCGAGAGGATCATGAGCAGCATTTGAGGAATGTGCGTCAGACTTTGATGGAGAAAAGGTTGTATGCAAAATTTTTGAAGTGAGAATTCTAGCTTGATTCAGTGGCATTTTTAGGCAAATGTGGTGTCTTGTGATGGGATCAAGGTTGATCCGAAGAAGGTGGAGGCGGTGCAGAGTTGGCCTCGACCGTCATCAGCTACTGAGATCCGCAGTTTTCTTGGTTTGGCAGGGTACTATCGTCGTTTTGTAGAGGTATTTTCATCTATTGTAGCACCTATGACCATACTAACTCAGAAGGGTGCTCCGTTCAGGTGGACTGGGGAGTGTGAGGAGAGTTTTCAGAAGCTCAAGTCAGCCTTGACTACAGCTCCGCTGTTGGTTTTGCCTACAGGTTCAGGTTCCTATACAGTTTATTGTGATGCCTCGAGATTTGGCCTTGGAGCAGTATTGATGCAGTACGGTAGGGTGATTGCCTATACTTACAGACAGTTGAAGGTGTATGAGAAGAATTACCCAGTGCATGATCCCAAGCTAGCAGTCAGTTTCCACGCCTTGAAGATTTGGTTTCATTATTTGTATAGAGTGCATTGTGAGATTTTCACTGACCACCATAGTTTGTAGCATCTGCTTAACCAGAAGGACCTGAATTTGCGTCAGAGGAGATGGTTGGAACTTCACAATGAATATTATATAACTATTCTATACCATCCGGGGAAGGCCAATGTAGTGGCCGATGCCTTGAGTCACAGAGTAGAGAGCTTGGGGAGTCTAGCATACCTTCCAGCAGCAGAGAGACTATTACCGCTTGATGTTCAGGCCTTAGCGAGTCAGTTGGTGAGATTGGACCTATCAGAGCCCCGCCAGGTATTGGCTTGTGTAGCCTCCAGGTCTTCTCTTTATGACCGAATCAGAGAGCGCTAGTATGATCACTCACACTTACTCGTTATTCAGGACAGGGTCCGGCGAGGTGATGCCAGGGATGTGGTTATCGGTGATGATGGAGTTATGAGGATGCAGGATCAGATATATGTGCCTAATGTTATGGGCTTCGAGAGTTGATTATAGTCGAGGCCCACAACTTGCGATATTCCATCTATCCGGGTGCCACGAAGATGTATCATGATCTGAGACAGCACTATTGGTGGAGGCGGATGAAGAAGGATGTTGTCAGATTTGTAGCCTTGTGTATCAACTGTCAGCAAGTCAAGTATGACCACCAGAGACCAGGTGGATTGCATCATAGGTTGGATATTCCGAAGAGAAGTGGGAGCGGATCACCATGGACTTCATTGTTGGACTCCCACGGACGTCGAGGAGGTTTAATGCTATATGGGTTATTGTGGATAGGCTGACCAAGTCCGCGCACTTCATTCCTATTGGAACTACTTATTCTTCGGAGAGGTTAGTTGAGATTTATATCAGGGAGATTGTCCGGTTGCATGGTGTTCCAGTTTCTATCATTTATGACAGAGGTACTCAGTTCAAATATCAGTTTTGGAGGGTCGTGCAGAGAGAGTTGGGTACTCAGGTTAAGTTGAGCATAACATTTCATCCGCTGACGGGCGGGCAGTCAGAGCGCACTATTCAGATTCTGGTGTACATGTTACATGCTTGTGTCATTGATTTTGGGAGTTCATGGGACCAGTTTCTTCCACTCGCGTAGTTTGCATATAATAATAGTTATCAGTCGAGTATCCAGATGGCTCCGTATGAGACTGTATATGGGAGGAGGTGTAGATCTCCGGTTGGTTGGTTTGAGCCGGGTGAGAATAGGCTATTGGGCACAGATTTGGTACAGGATGCGTTGGTTAAGGTGAAGTTGATTCAGGAGCGACTTCGCACAACGCAGTCTAGGTCGAAGAGTTATGCAGACCAGAAGGTCCGGGATGTGTCTTTCATGGTTGGGAGAAGGTACTGCTGAAGGTGTCACCCATGAAGGGCGTTATGCGGTTCGGGAAGAGGGGAAAGTTTTGTCCCCGGTTCATTGGGCCTTTCGAGGTGCTTCAGAAGGTTGGAGAGGTGGCTTATAGACTTTCTTTTCCACCCAGCTTATCGAGTGTTCATCCGGTGTTTCATGTTTCCATGCTCCGAAAGTATGTTAGTGACCCGTCGCATGTCTTGGACTTCAGCTTAGTTCAGCTAGAGGGTGATATGTCTTGTGAGGTAGAGCCAGTGTCTATTTTGGGCCGTCAGGTCAGAAGGTTGAGATCTAAGGATATAGCTTCAGTAAAGGTGCGGCGGAGAGGGCAGCCGGTGGAGGAGGCCATCTGGGATCCTCACCTATTAGAGACTTCAGGTAAGTTTCTAGATCCGTTCGAGTACGAACGTTTGTTTAAGAAGGGGAGAATGTAACGACCTGGCCGGTCATTCGGTGAGATTAGCCCTGTTTTCTATATTTCTGCTTTATCACATGTTGCTTAACCTATCCGTGTTGTGTTGGGCCGGTTGGTTCGGGTTTGGAGTGGTCGTGGTGTGAAATGAGACACTTAGTCTCTTAAGTTGGCTTAATAATTGAAAAAGTCAACCGGGAGTTGACTTATAGGTAAACGACCTCTCAATGTTTATTTTAGGGCTCGAATAGATTCGTTATGTGATTTGGGTCTTACGGGTGTGTTCGAAACGTGGTTTTGAGGTCCGAAGTAGAATTAGGCTTGAATTGGCAAAATTTAGTTTTTGGCAATTTCCCGTCGGTAGTGGAAAATTAAGTATCGAGGTCGAAATGGAATTCCGAAAGTTGGAACAAGTTCGCACTATCATTTTGAATGTGTGTGCAAATGTTCAGGTCTTACAGACGAGGTTTGGATAGTTTCGGCACCGTGAGTGAATTTCGGAAGTTTGAAAATTCTTAGGCTTGAATCATGAGTTGATTTGGTGTTTCAATGTTATTTTGGGTGTTCTGAGGGTTCAGCTAAGTTCGGGTGATCATTTGTGACTTGTGGCTACCATTGGATGAGGTCCTGAGGGCCTCGGGATAGGCTCGACTGGTTATTAGACTAATTTTTGACACCTAGAGGATGTTGGTTTTTGCTGATCTGTGGTTTTCGCAGATGCGGATAGGTCATCGTAGGTGCGGAAAGTGTGTCGCATGTGTGGAGTATGTCCCGGTGGAGGTTAGTCTCGGAAGTGGAAAGTTGACCGCACCTGCGAGCCCGCAGGTGCGGCTAGACGACCGTAGATGCGGATGGAGCCCTTAAGTGAAATTTCCGCAGAAGAGCACCTGGGACCGCAGGTGCGGGTCCGCAGGTGCGAATAAAAGGTCGCAGGTGCGGTTTCACTGGGCAGAGCATACAAATAGTGGCCTTCGCAAAATTTAGCCATTTTTCCACCATTTGTGTTCGGGTTTCACTACCCGATTATGATGATTTCTACCTGATTTAACATGATATTTATGAGGATTGAGATTTACAATTTGAGGGATTAGGGCTTGAGATTCTAGACTTTGAATTGGGGCGTTGAGGGGCCATTTTAGGTCCAATGTTTATGTTCTTGGTATGTATAGACTCGGGGAAGGATGAGGATTCGTGTGGTGTGTTTTTTATCGAGTTCTGAGACGTGGGCCCGAGGGTCGGGTTTGACCAATTTCGGGAGTTTTGGTTAATTTTGATAATTTTTGAATGGGCTTTGATCCTTAGCGTATATTGATGATGTAAATCTAATTTCGGTTAGATTTGGAGCAATCAGAAGCCGAGTCGAGCGGCAAAGGCACCGCGGATTAATATTTTTGTCGGTTCGAGGTAAGTAACGATTGTATATCTAGACCTGAGGGTATGAAACCCCGGTATTTCATATTGTTTTGATAAATGAGGTGACGCGCATGCTAGGTGACGGGCGTGTGGGCGTGCACCTGTAGGGATTGTGACTTGGTCCGTCCCGTATCGATTATTACGCCACTTAATTGATTTGAAAGCATATGGTATCCCGTATTTTAGAGATTTATACTATGTTTTGGGTTGTACGCCATGTTTGAGGCCTTGTGTCGTCCTGTTTAGACCCTCAGGGTCATTTTTCTACTATTCTCACACTATTTTGATAGGAAATATGAACTCAGTCATGCTTTATACTTGTTCACTGTTTATTAATGTTATCACCCTGTTTGAGAATATTGAAAGGCAATTTGGGCTGAGTCCCCGTGAATTGTGGTGAGTTGGGTTGAGTCCCCGATATTTGTGATGAGTTTCCCGAGTGGCTTGTGAGGATGTCTGAGTGAGGCCGAGAGCCGGGTTTGTGAGGATAGTTAGGAATCGGGATGCTCGTCGCAGCATTTATTTATATATATATATATATATACATGGATCGGGCTGCATGTCGCATCGAGATATGTGCGTCGGGCTGCACGTCGCAACGAGATATAATTATTGGATTGGGTTGCGCACCGCAACGAGATATGTGGATCAGGATGCACGTCGCAGTGATATATAAATATATATATATATATATATATATATTGGATCAGGCTGCACCCCGCAGCGATATAGCGCTTGGGTTGTAGGAGCCCCTCCCTGAGTCTATACGCCCCTAGTAAGCGCAGTCGACTATGATTTGGATCGGGCTGTATGCCGAATGGGTTATATATATATATATATATATATATATATGGTACCTGTTGAGTGAGAGTGCTGAGTGTGAGCATTGATTCATGATAGTGGAGTCACGAGTGACTGAGAGGCTTGCCTGAAAGGCTTTATTTGCGAGTGCACTGTGCCCGAGGGGATGATATTTATGAACTATTGTTTTCACTCCCCTTCTGACACTAAGCCTCCAATGAAACTGCTATAACATTGTTTTGCACGAGTTTTAATGGAAACTTGGGATTTTTATGAAAAGATCCGAAATGGGGATTTTCCTGACTTGATATATTTATTTTTCTACTGTTTATCATATGATTTTACTGATTTCAAATGCTCGTCATTGCACTCAAGTCTTTATTTATAATGGTTGCTTACTGAGTTGGCGTACTCACGTTACTCCCTGCACCATGTGTGCAGATCCAGGTACCGGATCCGAGCGCTAGCTGATTCACATTTGCTTTGGAGTTCGTTCGGGGATTGAGGTAGCTATCCGGCGTCCGCAACATGCCCCTTTTCCCTTCCTATTCTGTTGATTTTACTTATTTCCAGGCTTGTATTAGTAAAGAAATGGTTACACAATGTATTACTCTTTAGATGCTCATGACGGTTGACTACAGATGTTTGGCGCTGTGTTTAGACCTTGATTATTTTTATTGTTGAACATGCTTAAAAGTAGAACCTTAATGGAATATGAGATAATTTATACTTTAAACGAAAGTTTTATTTGTCATTTTTGGTAGATTGTCTAGCCTAGTATCACGATAGGCGCCATCACAACCAGTTTAGGTTTGGGGTCGTGACAATGTTTTTGTCCCTTGCGGAGTGTAAGCCTAAAACACCTTCATTCTTAGGTTTAGTAATGGTTTACCAATTAATAAGATGAAGTTTCTTGACTGAGCTAGTGGTACCCCAAAGGAAATCTCTTTGAATTTGGTCAATCTTGCTAAAATTATGGGGGGTAGGACAGTGTACTGCATTGCATGTGTTGGGATAGCACTTAGTGTACTGTTTTCTAGGGTTACTCTGCCAGCAATATTAAGGAGGGAACATTTCCGACGAGATAATCTAGTTTGCATCTTATCAATGATGAATTGAAAGTCTTTGGTGGTGGGAGCTTTATTTAGAATAGGGAACTCTAGGTATTTTCCAAATTCATGGGTACATTTGATCCCAAAAAAGGAGGAGAAGTAGTTCTTTTTTTCTTGGGCACACTATTTTGGTAGAACAATTTTGGATTTAGAAGAATTGATAGTTAGGCCAGATTGCCGAGTAAACAAATCTATACAAGACTTAATACATTGGCCTATTTTTTTTTTTTTGTGGCCTTACGCAATAGAGTAATGTCGTCAGCAAAGAAAATATGGGAGAATGAAGGCCCTTTATGCCTTATGTTTATTGTTTCCCATCTTATAAGGTCAACTTAATGGTTTATGAGTCTGGAAAAAGTTCAAGGCATAGGATAAAGATGTATGGGGATAGGGGATCCCCTTGACGAATGCCTCTACTAGGTTGGAAAGATTTGGTTCTAGAACCATTAACTATGGTTCCCATGGAGCTAGTGGTAATGCAATGCATTATTAATATGGTGATTTTAGGAGGGAATTTGAAGTATTTAAGGGTCCTATAAATAAAAGACCATTCAAGACTATCAAAGGCTTTTTCCAGGTCTAACTTGATCAATATATCATGGTTAGATCTTTTGGAATTATGAAGGTTATTCATCAATTCTTGAATGATGATGGCATTATCACAAGCCCTGCAATTTTTAATGAAATCGATGCATAGGGCTAACGATATATGGGAGGAAGAGCTTAATTCTTTGAGCAATGATTTTTGTTATTAGTTTATAGATGGTATTACAGAGACCAATTGGTCGAAATTGTTTTAGGTTATTGGCATTAGGTAATTTAGGTATAAGACAAATATATGTGTCATTTATACCAGAGGGCATTCATTGTGATAGGAAGACCTTATGGAAAACATTTGTAATGGAGTCTCCAATAATGTGCCAATATTTTTGGTAAAAAAGGGATGGATTACATCCCCCCCCCCCCGAGTGCTTTAAAAGGCTTAAAAGAAAAAATTGCTTTATTAGTCTCTAAATTGGATAGGGGATTGTCTAAGCTATTGAGGTCTATTTTAGATTGATTTGCATGGCCACATAAATGAGTAATTTTAGGGGAGGAGATTCTTGAAGTTTTAAAGGAATTTTGGAAATAGGAGAGGGCATGGTCTAGGATTAATTAAGGTTCAGATGTACACTCTCCATTATCATTGTTGAAAAGCATTATGGCATTTCTACGCTTACGATTGGAAGCTATGATATGGTAATATTTGGTATTGGCATCACCCTCATTAAGACAATTAATTCTAGATCGAAGTTTCCAAAATTTATGCTGCATCTTGAGAATGTTATTGTATTCACGTTGGAGATTTGATTCTAAGTCCTGAAGGAATTGACTAGTATAGTAATTGGGGGAGGATTGTATACCTCCAAGTCTGACAAGAATTCTTTTCTTCCTTTTAAAAATGTCAACAAAAGTATTGTTTTTCCATTTGATTACTTCATCCTCGAAGAGGTTTTGAGCACTAACAAGGTCATTGGAACCCCAGTAGTTTTTAACAATGTTGATAAAATCCGGGTGTCTGCACCATATAATCTCTAAATGAAAAGGTTTATTATGGTGATTAACATTCTTAGGGACAAGGTTTATAAGTAAAGAGGTGTGGTCAGAATGAGTTCGGGGAAGATGAGAGACCATAGCCTTAGGGTAACTTGAGACCATTCCTCGTTAACAAAAATTATGTCTGAACTTTCCATGATTAAACCTTTTGATTTTTTTTTCTAAGGTTGGACCGAGTATATTTACTACCCTTAAAATATAGGGCAAGCAAATTACATTTGTTAATACTATCTCAAAGTTGGTTACAACGTCTAAGGTTGATAGAGTTACCCCCTAATTTATCTTGAGCGCTAAAGATATCGTTCAAATCTCCACCCACTAGCCACAGACCATTATAACTGTTTTTATGTTTTTCAAATTATTCCATAACTTCTATATTTTGTAAAAATTAGTACTAGCATAAATAGAAGAAAATAGCCAAGTAGTATGGGAAGGACTTACTTCTATGGTTGCAAGAATTCCATGTTGCCTCCTAACAAAGTTATGGACCTTAGCAACATTAGAATCCCGGAGGATAACCATACCTCATAATTGGCCTTCACTAGGGACTTCGATCATTTCAGAGAAAGAAAACTCACTAAGAAGAGAGATATGATTTTCCATCCTTATCTCTAAAAGAGTAACCATGCAACTTGTTCTGACCCTAGTAGGTTCATTTCTTCTACTTGCATTCCTTGGTGATCTTCTAACTCTGGAGCATTGAGATTGTTGGGGGGAGGTATCTGGTTTGGTTAGGGAGCTTGGGGGGCATTTTTTTGCACTTGGATTTGTATTATGTTCCGTGGAATTAAGACTGGATTGGCTAGTGAAATCACCCTTGGAGGAAAGAAGGGGAATCCATAATTGAGCTTTGGGTTAGGGTTGGATTAAAGTGATGAAGCATGTTCCAATGAGTTCTCATTGCGTGTGCTTGACTGGTATTCATGGATGGGGCTAGTGGACAAAGGACGTTGTTCAACCAAACTTGATTTTGATATTGTCCATTCCCATTTGCATCCTTCGGCAACTAGTTGAGCTAGAAAGTGGAGTTTTGAAAGATTATCACTGTCTCTTAGCCGTTCAAAATCATGTTGAGGGATATTACATGGCCCATTAGGGCTTGCTCTATCCATGATGAGGGTTGGTGATTCTGCGGAAGGGGGGATTGAATGAAGTAGACATTTTGGTTTTCGGGTTGGGTTGGAAGATTTGGTTATGGATTGGCCATTGTGTGAGATATTGGGTGGCGGAGCATTAGCACAAGTCAGTATCTTCTCCTTGGTGGAAATAGGTTCCTTGGAATTGTTGTTTCCCGTTACCTTATTTATAGAGGAGGAGTTAGGGTTATTGGAGGATGGAGTGTTTGGATGGGTAGTAGGCTTTTCTAGGCTAATTATTGGGTCTACATGCATATCTTGGTTACTTAAATTAGAGGGGATTTTGGTCAGAGTTTGGTGGGATATTGAAGTTGGCACGTGTTCAACCAATTTTTCCATTTGCCATTTAACATGTTTTGGTTTGCCAAGTGCCTAGGCTCCATTTTGTCTCCCATGTAGAAGTTATCAACCTCTAAGGGAGGTTTAGGATCGGTTAATTGGGGAGATACAGTTAGTACCTCACTATGTGTTGACATAATTTGAGGGTAGGTCGGTAGGTTATAATTAGGGTTAAGGTGATCATTAGCTTGCATGGGGCATGATACGTTTACTTCCATTTGGCAGGCCTCACCATGCAAAGGAGCCACGTACTTAGAGATACAATTAGGATCATTTTCCAAATTATTTTTTTCAATTTCCGATTTTGTTTTGGATGGAGATGTCAAAGTAGGGGAGTTAATGACCATAGTGTCTTCATTCCGTGAAGGAAAGACTTTGTCATTATGGAGGATATCTTCCTTGGTGAAATTTTGGTTGCTTAGTTGACTGGTATTAGCATTGAATGAAAAAGAAGAGTTGGACATACCTGACCTTACTTGTGCAATGAAATTAAGAGTGGTATTTGCAGTGTTTTGATTTCATGTTGTTGTATCCCTCCTATCATTGGTTCTTTTCTTACGGGCAAAGCTGACAGTTTGCCATAAGTTTTCCTCAAAGACTTCTTTCTCCCTGCTCAGAAGAAATTGTTTGTGGATTGGGGGGGATTAAGAGGGTGTGATTTTGAGAATAAACAGGACGTAGAAGCGTGCCCTAGCCTCCCACATGATTTACATAGGAAGTTAACTCATTCATACGGAACTACTTGTTTATGATTACCAATATGAATAAGGGGGACTACTGGTTCATCAAGAAGTAAATACAAAGACGGGCATAGCGACCTCATAAAATAGATGAGGTGCATGCATTAATCTTCAGCAACTTCCTAAGTGAATCACCTATTTTCCTTAAAATTAAACTATCATAAAATTTTGTAGGGAGTTGGGTAAACGAATCCAAACAGTCGTGATAGTATTTCTTTCTTCCTTATCTACAAAGTTGGGTTTCCATTTTTGGACAGAAATGTCAAGACCCGAAATTCTGCCATCGGGGCCGTGATGGCGTCTAACGTTGAACCCGCTAGACAAGCCAACGTTCCGGTTAGTATAACTTGTTTCCCTATTAATTAGCATTTAAAAGAGAAGTCGTATATGAGAAAAAATATAAATAAAAGTGCGGAAGATATGAAATCTTAACAACTCGAGTATATAGCATTACAAAATCCTTGATACAAACCCCCAGAACTGGTATCACAACTTCACGGACTGTCTAAGAATACTAAAAATAAAGGTCTGAATAAGCAAGTACAACTATCTCAGAAATACAAAGAAAAGACAGAAAAAGGAATGAGATGGGAGGTGACGCCAAGGCCTGCGGACGCCTGCAGGACTACCTCAGTGTCGCATGTGGAGTGAAGGATACTCCCTCGATCAACGCCCACCGGGTCCCGTACCATAATCTGCACAGCATAAAGAAGTGCAGGTGTAGCATCAGTACAACCTACCCTATGTACTGAGTAAGTGTCGAACCTAACCTCGGCGAAGTAGTGACGAGGCTAGAACACGACAATTAATAAATACCTGTGTATTTCAATTATACATAATAGAAATAATGACAAGAATTAAACAATTAAGTACAAGAACGGGAGAAACATGCTGGGGACAAGGGGAAACAATACTAAATAACAGAACAAAGCAACAATCCACGTATCAACATAACAACAGGAAGTAACCACATAGAACAAACAAGTGCACGGCATCACCCTTCATGCTTTACTCTCATCCTCACCAAAACAAGTGCACGGCATCACCCTTCGTGCTTTTACTATCATCCTCACCAAAGCAATAATTAAATTAAAACGACACGGCATGATCTTTAGTGCTTTACACTCTCACCCTCACAATGCAATAAATAAATACACGGCATCACCCTTCGTGCTTTACACTCTCATCCTCACAATGCAATAAATAAATACACAGCATCACCCTTCATGATTTACACTCTTCCTTTCCCAAACAATATCAAGAACAACAGTTTGGCAAGAAAAATCAACAACATAAATCATAAGTCACAACATCCCGACAAGGGAACAATAACAGAGATATTACCGTCCCGGCAAGGGAGACAACAATAACCAATCTCGCTCAAGTGTATAACTTAACCAAATAATCCTCAACCGAACAATTAATCAACAGTGTTCCCAACCAAGTATTTCCAACAATTGAAGAACCTCCAAAATGAAATCTACTTCATAAAACAATAAATATCAAAGAAAAGCACATATATCATATAAACCGACTCACGGGCATTCTTGACAACAATGCATAGGTACTCGTCACCTCACCTATACATTGAACATGGAATAAACATGTAGCACATATGACTCAACACCTATTCCCTCAAGCTAAGGTTAGGCCAAAAACATACCTCGACTCAAGAATCCAAATCAAACCTCTAGCACTGCTTTTCCTTTCGAACCCGACTCCAAATCAATCGTATCTAGACATAATCGACTCCATTACATCAATAAATGCTAAACTATTCAATTCCAAAGCTTAATTATAGATTTCCCAACATTCATCCCAAAAATCCAAAAATTGACCCCGGGCCCGCTTGGTCCAAACACGAGGTTTTTGACCAAAACCCGATCACCCATTCATCCATGAGCCCGAATATATAATTTGTTTTGAAATCCAACCCCAAAACGAGGTCAAATTCCCAAATAATCAAAAAGCCCTAACTCTACCCAAATCCCTAATTTTTTACCTTTAATTACATGTGTTTAGGTCTAGAATCTAATGGATGTTGATAAATATTGAAGAAAACGAGTCAAAGTTTACTTACCTAAGAGGTTATGGTGAAGAAGCTCTTCAAAATCGCCTAAGAGGTGTGGAGAAGAAGAGGTTTATGAAAAATGGTGGAATTCCCGTTTTGAGTGTTCTGTTTTTTGGACTTTAAACTAACTGGGCAAATTTTGTAACTATGCGATCACGAAGGGATGTATGCGATCGCATAGTGGACTGGGTCCCAAAGCTTTGCGATCGCGGATAAAGAATTGCGACCGCACAGTATACTACTCCCCCCCCCCCCCAGCTGACCTATCCTCCTATGCTATTGCAACTATACCTATGTGATCGCATAGTGCAACAGATTCTCCCCCACTCAGACTGTTATGCGATCGCATAGTGTTAAACACCAGACACATGAAAATGCACTTTACACCAGAATTTTCTATGTTTTTTCACCCCGACGCCTACCCTAAACTTACCCGAGCCCTCGGGGCTCAAAACCAAATATGCACACAACCTCAAAAATATCCTACGGGCTTGTTCGTGTAATCAAATCACCAAAATAACATCATAAACATCGAATTAAATCTCAAGAATCAATTAAATACTTCAAAACTTCTTAAACTTCAAATTTTGCATTTTTTATCTGAATCACGCCAAACGAAGTCCGTTTCTCACCAAACTTCACAGATAACACATATAAATCATATCGAATATGTACCAGGCTCCAGAATCAAGATACGGGCCCGATACCACAGGTTTCACATAATTCATTTTTAAAACCTTTATATTTTTTAGAAAATAATTTACTTTAAAAATTCATTTCTCGGACTTGGGACCTCGAATTTTGATTCCGAACATACGCCCAAGTCCCATATTTTCTTACAGACCCTCCGGGACCGTCAAATCACGGATCTGGATCCGTTTACCAAAAATGTTGACCAAAGTCAACTCTATCAAATTTTCAACACAAAAATTATTGTTTTTATCAGTTTTCACATAACGGCTTCCCGGCTACACGCCCGGGCTACGCACGCAAATCGAGGTGAGATAGAAGGAGGCTTTCATGGCCTCGAAACACAGAATTAGCTAGGAATACACGGGATGACCTTTTGGGTCGTCACAATCTCTACCTCTAAAACAAACGTTCGTCCTCAAACGGACATGGAAAAGGTACCTGAATCGGGGAAAAGATGGGGATATTGGCCCCACATATGGGACTCGGACTCCCAGGTAGCTGCCTCAACAGGTTGGCCCCTCCACTGAACACGAACCGAAGGATAATTCTTCGATCTCAACTGACAAACCTGCCGGGCTAATATGGCTACCGGCTCCTCCTCATAAGTCAAATCCTTCTCCAACTGGAAACTGCTGAAGTCAAGCACATGAGATGGATCGGCGACATACTTCCGAAACATAGATACATGAAACACCGGATGCACGGCTGATAAACTCAGTGGTAAAGCAAGTATGTAGGCCACCTATCCTACCTTATGAAGAGTCACAAAGGGACCAATGTACCTAGGGCTCAACTTGCCATTCTTCCCGAACCTCATCACGCCCCTCATGGGCGACACCCGAAGAAATACCCGGTCTTGTATCATAAATGCTAAATCACGAACTTTGTGGTCCGCATAACTCTTTTGCCTAGACTGAGTTGTACGAAGTCTATCCTGAATGATCTTTACCTTGTCCAAGGCATTCTGGACTAAATCTGAACCCAATAATCTAGCCTCTCCCGGCTCGAACCACCCAACTGGTGACCGACACCGCCTACCATACAACGCCTCATAAGGAGCCATCTAAATGCTCGAATGGTAGATGTTGTTGTAGGAAAACTCATCTAAAGGCAAACACTGGTCCCATGAACCTCCAAAGTCAATGACACATGCTCGCAACATATCCTCCAAGATCTGAATGGTACGCGCGGATTGTCCATCCGTCTGAGGATGAAACATTGTGCTCAACTCAACCCGTGTGCCCAACTCACGCTGAAATACTCTCCAGAAATGGGAGGTAAACTGATTACCTCGGTCAGATATGATGGACATAAGCATACCATGCAAGCGAACAATCTCCCTGGTAGGAATAGCATAGCATCGGGGCGGTGCCCCTCCAACCTGTTCATCTCTGGGTCGACCTACTGCGGGCTGACCTCTACCTCTCATAGCATGTCCTCCACCTCTAACTATCTGGCCTCTACCTCTGGCACCTCGACCTCCACCTCTAGTTGGCTGAGAGGGTGGAGGTGCACCTAGTGCGGGAATCATAGTAAGGGAACTCGGATGCTGAGAACTACTAGAAGCTCGGGGGAAATACCTAGAAATGTGCCCTGGAACACCACAAGAGTAAAAAGACCTCTGCTGCTGAGACTGATAGCCCTGAAATTGTCCCTGTCGACCAGAATAACCACCCTGGAAGCTGTGAAGTGGCGGTGCACTACGGGATACCTGAAGTGCCGACTGGTATGGTCTAGGAGGATGACCTGTGCCAAATGAGGCACCGCTGAATCGGCCGAAATGACGAGGTCTCTGGTCAGACCCTTGACCACTTCCCTGTGACAAGATCATCTCAATCCGCCTGGCCACATTGGCCGCATCCTGAAATGAAATATCAGTACCTGACTCTCTGGACATCTGAAGTCTAATAGGCTGAGCTATCCCTTCAATAAACCCCATCACCCTATCTCGGTCGGTGGGGAGTATCATGGTAGCATGTCGGGCCAAAGTGATGAACCTGGTCTCCTACTGGGTGACTGTCATAGAGCCCTACTAGAGACGCTCAAACTGCCTAAGAAGATCCTCTCTCTGGATAACTGGTAGAAACTTCTCCAAGAACAACTTGGATAACTGATCCCAAGACAAAGGCGAAGTTCCAGCTGGCTTGGTCAAGCAATAATCCCTCCACCAAGTCTTGGTGGGACCAGAAAGACGAAAAGTAGCAAAATCAACCTCATTGGTCTCCACGATCCCCATGTTCCGAAGAACCTCATAGAAACTGTCTAAGAAATCTTGGGGATCCTCTGATGGTGCACCACTAAAATTAGTAGGAAATAACTTGGTGAACCGATCCAATCTCCACAAAGCATCGGCATACATAGCTGCTCCCTCAACTGCCTGTGCCACAATACCCGGCTGAGCTATTTCAACTGTCTGAGGTGCTGGAGTCTGGAATTGAGAAGCTAACTGCTCTGGTGTGCGGGTAGCTGGATTCTGTGCCCCTCCCCCAGCTTGAGAGACGGCTAGTGTTGTAGGAAGTAGACCAGCCTGAGCCACACTCTCCATAAGGCCCACTAAGCGGACCAGAGCGTCCTGAAGTACCGGGGTGGCAATGAATTCCTCTGGGACCTGAGCTGGTCCAACTGAAACTGTCTGAGCAGGAATCTCATCGGCAAACTCCACCTGAGGATCCTCCACTGGGGCTTCTGCTCTAGGATGAGCCCTGCCCCTACCTCAGCCTCGTCCTCAGCCCCTCGTAGGAGCTGCAATCATGCTACTGATCGGTAGATGAGGAAGCACGCATTCTCGCCATCTGCGAGAGAGTAGAATAGAAACTCAATGAGCATTTAGAAGTCAAATCGCACGACGGAGAAGAATAAATGTGAAGTTATTCCTAACTTTGCAGCCTCTAGGGATAAGTACATGCGTCTCCGTACCGATCCCTCAGACTCTACAAAGTTTGTCCATGAATTGTGAGACCTAAGCAACCTAGAGCTCTCAAACCAACTTGTCACGGCCCGAAATCACGTTGTCGGGATCGTGATAGAATCTAGCGTTGAACCCGCTAGACAAGACAACGTTCTAGTTAGCATCAATTATTTCCCTATTAATTAGCATTTAAAAGAAAAGTGGTAGATGAGAACAAATATAAATAAAAGTGCGGAAGATATGAAATCTAACAACTCGGGTATATAGCATTACAAAATCCTTGATACAAACCCCCAGAACTGGTATCACAACTTCACGGACTGTCTAAGAATACTAAAAAAAAGGTCTGAATAAGCAAGTACAATTGTCTCAGAAATGCAAAGAAAAAACAGAAAAACGAATGAGATGGGAGGTGACGCCTACAGGACTACCTCAGTGTCGCCTGTGGACTGAAGGATACTCCCTTGATCAATGCCCACCAGGTCCGGTACCGTAATCTGCACAACATAAAGAAGTGCAAGTGTAGCATCAGTACAACCGACTCCATGTACTGAGTAAGTGTCGAGCCTAACCTCGGCGAAGTAGTGACGAGGCTGGAACACGACAACTAATAAATACCTGTGCAATTCAATTATATATAACAGAAATAATGACAAGAAGTAAACAATTAAGTACAAGAACGGGAGAAACATGCTGGGACAAGGGGAAACAATACTAAATAACAGAACAAAGCAACAATCCACATATCAACATAACAACAGGAAGTAACCACATAGAACAAACAAGTGCACGACATCACCCTTCGTGCTTTACTCTCATCCTCACCAAAACAAGTGCACGGCATCACCCTTCGTGCTTTTACTCTCATCCTCACCAAAGCAATAATTAAATAAAAATGGCACGGCATGATCCTTCGTGCTTTTACACTCTCACCCTCACAATGCAATAAATAAATATACGGCATCACCCTTCGTGCTTTACACTCTCATCCTCACAATGCAATAAATAAATACACGGCATCACCCTTCGTGCTTTACACTCTTCCTCACCCAAACAATATCAAGAACAACAGTTTGGCAAGGAAAATCAACAACATAAATCATAAGTCACAACATCCCGGCAAGGGAACAATAACAGAGATATTACCGTCCCGGCAAGGGACACAGCTATAACCAATCTCACTCAAGTGTATAACTTAACCAAATAATCCTCAACCAAAAAATTAATCAATAGTGTTCCCAACCAAGTATTTCCAACAATTGAATAACCTCCAAAATGAAATCTACTTCATAACATAGTAAATATTGAAGAAAAACACATATATCATATAAACCGACTCACGGGTATGCTTGAAAATAATGCATAGGTACTCGTCACCTCACCTATACATTTAACATGGAATAAACACGTAGCACATATGACTCAACACCTATTCCCTCAAGCTAAGGTTAGGCCAAACACTTACCTCGACTCCAAGAATCCAAATCAAGCATCTAGCACCGCTTTTCTTTTCGAACCTGACTCCAAATCAATCGTATCTAGACATAATCGACTCCATTACATCAATAAATGCTAAACAATTCAACTCCAATACTTAATTATAGATTTTCCAACATTCTATCCAAAAATCCAAAACATCGACCCCGGGCCCGCTTGGTCCAAACACAAGGTTCGGATCAAAACCCGATCACCCATTCACCCACGAGCCCGAATATATAATTTGTTTTGAAATTCGACCCCAAAATGAGGTCATTTTCCCAAATAATCAAAAAACCCTAACTCTACCCAAATCCATAATTTTCTACCTTTAATTACATATTTTTAGGCCTAGAATCTAATGGATGTTGATAAATATTGAAGAAAATGAGTCAACGTTTACTTACCTAAGTGGTTATGGTGAAGAAGCTCTTCAAAAATCGCCTAAGAGGTGTGGAGAAGAAGAGGTTTATGAAAAATGGTGGAATTCCCGTTTTGTGTGTTCTGCTTTTGGACTTTAAAATAACTGGCAAATTTTGTAACTATGCG
Source organism: Nicotiana undulata (assembly GCA_005239495.1). Classification (NCBI taxonomy): domain Eukaryota; kingdom Viridiplantae; phylum Streptophyta; class Magnoliopsida; order Solanales; family Solanaceae; genus Nicotiana; species Nicotiana undulata. Next base: position 78,931 of record ML293049.1, read on the forward strand.
ATCGCGAAGGGATGTATGCAATCGCATAATGGACTAGGTCCCAAAGCTTTTCCATCGCGGATAAAGAATTGCGACCGCACAGTATACTACCCACCCACCCCCCCC
>ML293050.1:0-29281 GCA_005239495.1 Nicotiana undulata
GCATACTCTACACTGGGATTATCATTCGTATCAACACTTCTCAAACTCAACAACCAATACTTTTCAATCAGGAATCAAGAATAAATTTCCATGTAAAGACAATCTCATAATATGCTAAACATGGAAGAAATACTGCAATTTCTATTAAAATAGAATCACGGGCATGCTTGACACACATTGCATAGGTACTCGTCACCTCACCTATGCAATGAACATGATAATCACTTAGCACATAGCAAATAATACCTATTNCATAGCCTAGAAATTCAATTTCTAGCATTCTTCCAAAATTACCAAAATTTGACCCCGGGCCCACTTGGTGTAAACTCAAGGTTCGGACCAAAACCCGTTCACCCATTACCCCACGAGTTCAAATATGTAATTAGTTTTAAGATCCGACCCCAAATTGAGGTTGAATCACCCAATTTTCCCAAAAACCTAATTCTACCCAAAACCCCTAATTTCTACTTGGTTTTATGATTTTTGGCCTAGATTTCTAATGATTATGAAAGGAAAGTGGAAGAAATAGAAGTTGAAATCACTTACCCAAAGGTTTATTGAAGGGTCCTAGCTTGGGGGTCGACAATGGAGGTTGGAGGAGGAGAAGAAGGCTGAAAATAGAAAAGTCTCGTGTAGAGTATTCTATTTTTAAGACTTAAAGATAACTGGGCGATTTTGTTCCCTGCGATCGTAGAAGAGCGGCTGCGATCGCAGAGCTTGAAGTTTTGCTACTATGCGATTGCAGAACAAGGGGGTGCGCAAAAGGGAGCGGGCCAGGCGTCTGCGATCGCAGACAAAACTACGCTATCGCAGAGAGATACTACCCAGCCCCCACCTGACTCACTGACACACTATGCGATCGCGGAAGACGAGACCCAGTTGCCCCTTCACCTAAGCCTATGCGATCGCGAAGAAGGAATGCGATCGCAAAACGTCCAAACTCCCTACATTGCGATCGCGGACCCATCCATGCGATCGCAGAGAACAACAGGCCCTCCCCCACTCTCAACTTTATGCGATCGCAGCTCCACCTATGCGATCGCATAGACTAAGCTACCAGACACCAGAAGCTGCAATTAAACACCAGATTTTTCCTGTTTTCACACCCCGTTCGCTACCCGAAACTCACCCGAGCCCTCGGGGCTCAAAACCAAAAACATACACGACTCCCCAAAACATCCTACGGACTTATTCCAGCTTTTAAATCGCCAAAATATCGTCAAAAACAAGGAATTAAACCTTAAAACTCATTGAATTTCCTCAAAACTTCATAAAGCTTAATTTTTTCCAATTTTGATCTGAATCACGTCATTTCAAGTCCGTTTTACACCAAATTTCACATATAGGTCACATAACATATTATAAACCTGTTCCGGGCTCCGAAACCATAATAAGGGTCCGGTAACACGGTTTTCACATCAAAGTTCATTTCAAAATCCTTTATTATTTTCAGAAAATAATTTTCTTTAAAAATTTATTTCTCGGGCTTGGGACCTCGGAATTCGCTTCCGGGCATACGCCCATGTCCCACATTTTCCTACGGACCCTCCGGGACCATCACATCACGGGTCCGGGTCCGTTTACCAAAAATGTTGACCAAAGTCAACTTTATTCAATTATTCAATTCAAAGTTCCATTTTTATCAAATTTTCACATAGAAACTTCCCGGCTACATGTCCGGGCTGCGCACGCATATCGAGGTGAGATTAATGGAGACTTTCAGGGCCTCGGAACACAGATTTAGCTAGAATTACTTAGGATGACCTTTTGGGTCATCACAACCCAACTTTACTGATTTTTTATTTTATTTTCAGTTTTATTGTATTATTTTGTAATGTCTATATTATTTTGTGGGATTATAAGCATAGGAAGAAAATCCATTGGAAGAGTGCAAAAGAGACCTTTAGAACTAAGTGTGGGGTGCCCAAACAAAGGACCATGCCTGGGGGAAATCTAAGTACCTCGTGAGCCGCTATTTTTTCGGCCTTTGGCCTTTAGGGAGTCTCTTGTCTACCCTTGTTTGTGTTTTGATTTATTTTTGCATAGGGGACACTGCACTCTTTGAAGTGTGGGGTGGGAGAATTTCTCTAGATAACTAGTAGTATGTGTTAGATAAATGTTAACTTCTTAGAAAAATCGAAAAAAACAAAAAAAGTAGACAATTTTGACTTCTCTCGACGATGGATCTCATTGACAAAAGAAAAAAAGGCATGGAAGTGCACGAGAGACCTAGAAGAAAAAGAAAAAGAGAAGAACTTTGCTCGTTCACTCTCGCGTGCGTACGAGAGAGTGAACGAGCTAACCTAAAAGGTTGTTTCGAAGTGGGCTTGTATTATTTCACCCCATGCTAACCCTATCCCAAATAAATAGTCTTTAAACTCACTTTTGAGATGAGGGATGACTTGTGAAGGAGGAACATGACTTTTGAAGGGGAGAAGATGCCGGAACATTCTTGGAGGAGAAAATCATCGAGTTCTTCATTCCTTCATCTTTTCTTTGTAATTTGTTTATGCAAAATACTTGGATAATTATTGCAAAGAATATGAGTGGCTAAGAACTCTAGTTTCTAGGGTTGGGGTTGACACGATTATTAACATTTATTAATTACTTCTCTATTAATTTGGATTATCATCTTGTGGTTGTTTCTTTAAGTCTAGTTTTTACTTGTGAATTGTTGTAGCTACCAACTCACCCTACTATCTATGCTATACTTGGGAAAGCCATGTTTAGATTATAGTAGAATTAAAGAGAGCTTGTTTCTGAACCCGTGGCTCAGGGAATGATTTCACAGTTATGATAGGAATATACCTAACAACCTTGCTTCATTGAACATTGTATTACATTCGTTCATGTTAGACTCAATAACATAGGAATATAGGATTGATATATTGCGGACAAGCGAGTAGTATTATGGGAACATGTTATTCATATAAATAATCCGGTTAATTAGCAACCACAGATAATCTGGATTAACGAGTGTGATTGTTGAACTTAATAGGATTGATAAACCAACCACAACCCTGGAATCTTCATCTCCTCTGAATTAAAACCTCAGCATACACGTTTGCATTCTAGATAAATTAGTTGTAACTTGTTTAACTTCTGCAATAGTAAATTAATAGAAACACATCACTCTTGATTACCTTGGACAATTTATTGATTTTGGTTTGCTTAATTAGCGATTGGTCTAAGTCTCTGTGGGTTCGACATCCGACTTTCGAGTAACTTTATTACTTGACGACCACATATACTTGCGTGTGTGTTTGGTCGCAACAAGTTTTTGGCGTCGTTGTCAAGGACTTAGTTATTAATTGTTTATTTAAGTTAAGGTTTTGTTCGTTATTTTTTCAAGTTCTAATTTTTAGTTTGGTTTATTTGTGATAACACATGCTCTTCTCTTGAATGCGGAGGAGTAGAAGTGCAAACAATTTCCTTCCTCTTGATCCTGAAATTGAACGAGCACTTCACAGAGTGATGAGGGAAGTCGGAGCTAAAACTAGAGAGTTGGACATCGTAGCTCAACCACATTCAATAGATATGGCATGTAATGAAGAGCGTCCAATGATAGAAGCTGCAAGGCCCAATCTTGCTAATATGACTCAGGCTATTGTAAAGCCTGATATCACGGGTCACTTTGAACTCAAACAGTACATGGTACAGATAATTCAATCCACAGAGCAGTATGTGGGTCTATCTCATGAAGATCCGCAGAGGCACATTAAGAACTTCCTGGAAATTACGGACACTTACAATTATCCAAATGTTTCCAAAGACTATGTCAGTTGACATTGTTTCCCTTTTCATTGCTGGGGGGAAGCTAAGGAATGGTTGCAAAAGGAGCCCGCTAACTCAATCAACACTTGGGATGATCTAGCAAGGAAATTCTTAATCACGTTTTTTTTTCACTAAGAAGACAAAGTCATTGAGGAGCCAGATTCTTTGGTTCCAACAATGAGATGGAGAAACTCTTCGTCAAGCTTGGGAATGATACAAGAAGCTACTAAGAGACCTCCCACATCATTTTCAGACTAATGAGGTGTTGGGTCACACTTTCCATAAAGCAAGTAAAGTAACTGCTTTAGGCCCCTTACTTGTGTGTGTGGGGGGGGGGGCATTTTTTCTTACACCTAATAGGCTATGTATAAGTTTACGAAACATTTATGTGAAGTGAAAATGTTTGATTTATTTCTTTAACAACTATAGAGAAGAAGAATTTTCAATTGCTATGATTTCTGTCAAGAAATTGCACTTGAAATGAATATCGAACCCTAATTTCGTAAGAAACGTATGATATATAAGAAGTAACAACTTGATGAGAATGTTGATAATAAAATCTCAAAATCTTTTGGAGAGCACCCTGAAGTTGATTACTTTATATGTAGTAAATAAGGCTATTTTTTCACTTCAATATAGATTTGAACAATTCGAAGCATATGAAAATTTATTTTGTTTGCTATTAAGTGGTAAACTTTAAGATCACTAGATGATAGAAATTTAAAAACATATTGCCTTAATCTTAAATTTTCCTTAAAGCATAATAATAAATTTGATATTGATGGTATATATTTTATTTCGGAATTAAAAATATTAAGAAAAATAGTACAATTAGAAGATAACAGTTAAATTGATACACTTGATCGAATAAAAAAATTGATTATTTTTCAGTGACTATATTACTTATGGAATAATGTTAATAATTCTTGTTTGCGTCGTTTCAACGGAAAGAAATTTTCAAAATTAAAATTGATATAATCTCACCTCAGATCAACAATGTCTCAATAAAGGTTAAATGGATTAGCTATATTGTCAATTTAAAAGGATTTATTGATTATAAGAAAATTATTAATAACTTTATATCTAAGAACGCTAAATAGACTCCAAATAAATAAATATTTTTTTTAAAAGTTAAGGCCCCTCATAAAGTTTGGCTTTAGGCCACAAAACTCGTCGGGCCGCCCCTGACACTTTCGTTGATGGTTTGGACGAAGCATTAAAGATGAATCTTGACTCAGCATGTGGGGGTAGTTGCATGGAAAGGCCGTATAGTGAGATCCAGATTCTACTAAACAATTTCACTGCTAATTATAATAATTGGAAAGGAGATGGGGAACCACGAAGAGCACTTAAATAAAAGGCAGCGTGTGTGATTGAGCTTGATGATTTCTCAGCCATAAACATAACACGAACTCGTTCGCGCGATCAAATCATCAAAATAACATCCAAAATCATGAATTGGACCTCACAACACATGAATTCAACATAAAACTCAAGAACTTCTAACAACGCAGTCGCGCGTTCGATTCCTCTAAAATCAACTCGGAATGATGTCAAACTTTGCAAACAAGTTCCATATGACAAAACGGACTTATTCTAAGGCTCGAAACAGAAATCCAAACCTGATAGCTATGAAGTCAACCTACGGACAAACTTATAAAAATTCTAAACCTTTAAATTATCAACATTGTAAAAACAATACAAATCAACCTACGGACCTCCGAAATAGACTTCGGGCTTACGCCCAAGTCCAAAATCACGCTACAAACCCATCAAACCTCAGCCAACATTTCAACTTAAGCTTCTAAAGTGAGATCCACTCATCCAAATTCATTCTGAACAATTTTAAAATCAAATCTGACCATGCACGCAAATCATAATTCACAATATGAAGCCACTCGAGACCTCAAACAGCTAAGCGGAACCTTAAATCTCAAAACGACTGGCCGGGTCAATAAAACACTAGTCCCAATTTCCACAACGAATCTATTCCAACTCCCGGAACCATAATCTGAATCAGGTATCAACAAATTCAACTCTCTGTCAAACTTTTCAACCTTCCAAACCTTCAATTTTCCAACTTTCACCAAAAAGCATCAAACCAACCTATGGACCTCCAAATCAATATCTGGACATGCTCCTAAGTTCAAAATCATTACAAGAAGCTACTGGAACCATCAGAACACCATTATGGAGTTGTCTACACAAATGTCAAACTCCGATCAACTCTTTCAACCTAAGTTTTCAACCTTGGGACTAAGTGTCCCAATTCACTCTGAAACCTCCCCGAAACCAATCCAACCACCCCAGCAAGTCACGTAGCTACAAATGAACATAGAAGAAGTGATAAAGAGCGGAATGGGGCTACAAGACATAAAATGATAGGTCGGGTAGTTACAACGTATTTCAATTAATATTGCTTCTATAACTTTGGTTGATAACAACAATTAAGATTTATCCTATGCACTTTCTATATACTTTCCACTTTTTATGCCATACTTATTCAAAGCATGCAAACCATATAAACAATATGCTTGTGATAATTCTAGTCTCAAGAACTGACTCAATGTCACAAAGTATACATGGATTGAACACTCACCTTATCTGAAAAGTCTAATAATGTTACATACCTATTGCGAAATCATGTGCTTCACAACAAATTAAAGAGAGTAGATGCACACTCGAATCAATTGTTCAAATGAAATTTAAATAATCACGGTATAAAAGAAATTACTCACTCTCACAAAAAAGTCACATGCATGAAAAAAAGGTACCATATGCTTGCCCATTATATAAATCTCTACTAATGTAGATTTTCTATATCTAAAATCAATTATGACTTTATCATGGTTGTAGTGTGAGCTAAAGAACGGGTAAGATATGTAGGAAATAATGACTAACCCTCCTAAGAACTTTAGAACATTACACATTCAACTTTATGTGCTAAATGTCTCAACTCAGCTTCAAACATCATCAACCAAAATCACCCTAAACGTTCTCTGTTTATTTAATCATTACTTTAATTGACACACACTAGTAAGGACAAGATGTACGTATTTTCTTTTGCTACATATGTTTTTGCTTTTCTTGCAGATTTTCTTTCTTTTTTCTTCTTCTTCAACTATTTTTCTTTTACTTTGCACCCACTGTTAGTGGTTTTCTTGAAGATACAAGTGCATTTTCTTCCTTTCATTGGTTCCACTCAAAAGCTATCCTAAGTTCCATATTTACTTCTTTCTAGCACTATCTCACGATTCAAGTGCTTTAAGAGGTAAACAGATAAGAGATGATTCAACTAAGAACAAACGATATAGGCTAGTAATGTGGGTTCCAAAGAAAAGATCTACAGGCTCAAAAGGGCTAAATATGGATGATTTTATTTTTGGTAGCTACAAGGCTCAAAGAGGATCAAAGAATGCCTAAAATCATTTTTCAAACTGAGTGCACCTAGGATTTTGCTTCAACTCACATGTTGGGCAAGTTCTAGACTCAAAATGCAATGTAAGGACTACACAAAAACTCATTTCACAAATGGAACATGACTCATTAAGGACGGCCTTATTTCGTCTCTCCAATTAAAGCAAGTATTCGCGGAGCCATGAAATATTAAGCAATAAGCAGAAAGTACACACGAATAAAAAATGAGGCATAAGAGAAAATAGGGTTTTGATCGGATAGGTGTAGGATAATTACTTGGGGTTTAACTCTGGTTAATTCACTTCTAATGTTCAAGTGAGATTCTCGAATTCTCGAATTCACTCAGTTGTTAGTTAAAATGTTTATTAGAAACTCCTCTCAAGATTAAGTCTCAACGTTACAAGACAAACTAAATTAAGCTCGGTGAAGATATGCAAGAATTCCTAGTTGATTGGTCTTTAGGAGAACCTCTCTCGATTATCCTCCTAACTAAGCTTAATCAAAAATTCAGCTAGCCTCTTTTTATTACTAAGAAGAATTAATGAATTCAACAAACAAAATAATGCAAAGATATCACAAGTTATTCCCTTCTCGATTACATGAACAAGTAAATATAGATGCAACGATTAAACATCCAAAACGATTCAATACATAAATTAGAGTTTTAATCCATAAACAAATATCAATACATCAAATCCATCAAACCTTAAAGGGAAATACTCCATTGACATGGAGTAATTCATCACAAATATGTTTATAGTAAAGAACAACATAAAACGATCCAAACACGTGTCTTGAGTGAGGATTGAATGACGAATTCCTAGTGCTTTTGCTTCTCCAACTCCTCCTTAGCCTCCTTCGGTCTTAGATGTGTCAAAAATCTAGAAAACAACGTTTCCCATGTATTTATACCAAGTAGGGTCGAGCCCAGATGAAATCACCTTCTCCTAGCCGAAACAGTACATTGGCACTGTAAAAATTGCACAGGCGCGCTGCATGGGGCGACGCGCCATGCAGAGCATTCGTGGGGAAATCCTGAGATCTCAACGTTTGTCAGGAAGCCAAAAGTACACTGTTTCCTCGCACTATGCGTCACATTAGTGAAATTTTCTCAGAGTTTGCTTTTTGCTCGCTTTTTTATATTGAGATGTGGTTCTCAACCCCCGAATGCGATCCTGGCTTAATTAATTAGGATGTTACACAGACTTCAAAGCTCCAGATAGCTCAAATTAGCTCCATAACATCTACATCACTCGAAATCACTCCTATAAGGCATAAAACACACATTAAGTATAAAAGACTACCAATTAAAGGTCAAAACAAGTAAAGTGCAGCGAATTATAGTGCAATAAGCTATTAAAATACGAGATTATAGCCTACTATCAAATAACAATATGAAAATATTGCACGGCTACACCTTTCGTTCTTTTCACTTTTCTTCACCAAGAAACAATAATAAACCAAAATATCAAGCAAGGTAGGAAGCAAACTTCAACTTCAACCATGGTGCTAGAATAAGCAAATTCAACTTTCAACATCACGCCAACTTCAAAATAAGCACTAAACATGAAAACGAACAATTAAAGAAGAACAATCTAATAGTAAAGGAAACAACACTGTACAATAAGATAATTTTCACCCACGTGCTTTAACCCATGACAACGTATATATATACTCGTCACTGTGCATATATGTCGAATTCACGTAGCAAATAGATCAATAAGTCCTAATTTCCTCAAGTCAAAGTTAACCATGACACTTGCCTTTTTCCGCAACAAATATCACAATCAAACACGGCTTTGCCTTTCGAACAAGCCTCCAAATTAACCGAATCTAGCCAATTATCGATCCAAGAATTTAAAATACCCTTCGTCGACCTATTTTGTCAGAATTTCCCTCACCATTAAAAATATGCCACATTCATGCCCTTATTTATGATTGCCCTATTTTGACTAAGAAACTTTTTTCTTACTTATAATGTGTCAATTTCCTATTGGCTTAAATTAGAACCTCACCCCACATTCGCTTATTAGCTCACTCCATGATCCAAAATATTCATACCCGACCCATGACACGCTTTTTAAAATGCCCAAAATTTACCTCTCAACTTCTCCTCTTCCATCCCAACCCCTCCCACTCTACATTTTCTCCATTCATCCTCCTCCACGGACAAAGTACAATAACTCACCATTGCTGATAGAAGACCACAGTCGGCTTCAACTTTCATATCTTCAACACCCATGGATCGCCCTCTACTACTCAAATTTTTCAGCCTTATTTTAACTTTTAGATTAATTTTTTTTGTTAAATCAATTTTTCAGTGAAAACTGGTATTTTTGGAATTAAATTAATGGTTCATTTTACGATTGTATGGTTTAATAAGATATCTTTCTGCCAAAATTATATTTGTTGTGCCACCATGTAGCTTTTTGGAGTTAAACGAAATTATGTGAGCAAATTAGCTTTACAGTTCGTCGGTGGTGATTTGGTTGGGAAACTATCAGCACTGATTAAGTTGGGGAAGATGACAGGAAAAGGAATAAGATACCAAATAAGAAACTAATTAAAGGAAAAATATGAAATTTGACAAATGAAACCTTAATAACAATTTGTTCATGAGTCGGGTATGGAATTGGGTATTTGAGGGGCCAAAAAGGGTTTAAAAAGTTGGAACGAATAAGATGGATCGTGGGTGGGTTATTTACGCATCAGATCGGGGTTTGAGTGGGATATTTAATTTTGACCAATAAACAATTGCCACGTCATATATAATAAAGTAGTGTTTTATTCAACATAGGTCTGTGAGATATAAGGACATGAATGGGCCAGATTTTTAACGGTGAGGGCATTTTTTATAAAATAGGTGGACGAAGGATATTTTTAAACCTAAGAGAATAGGTTAGGGGCATTTTTGGCACTTTTTCTTTCTTAAAAAGTCAATAAAAGTCAATTTGAGCCTGTCACGACCCAAATTTCTAACTCAGGTCGTGATGACGCCAAACACCGGGGTTAGGCAAGCCAACACTTATTTACTAATGGTGTTGCCCTATTTTATAAGAGGTTCAAATATTTGCCAAGTTTTAAGTTATAAATCGTTAAATGAAAATGGGTAAGCGAGGCAAATTAAATCAATGTAATCCAAAATCATGAGCCAACATTTATAGTTTAGCCAAAAGTACCATAAAGTCTAGTATATGTGCCAGAACCTAGTGTCACAAGTCTACAGGCGACTAGTATAATATACAAAACCAGACCAAAATAATTGTACTACTGTCTGAAGAGAATAGACAGAAAATCAAAAGACAACTCCAAGGTGCTACTATGAGATCGCCAAGGGGAAACAGCTCACCGAAGAAGTCGAGTATGGTATATGCTCTCAAGATCGCGCTCCGGTCTGATAACCAGATGCACCTGCCTCAGAACCTGTACAATTAAGTACAGAAGAGTAGCATGAGTACATATAAACAAATATGTACCCAGTGAGTATCCTGTCTAAACTCGAAGAAGTAGTGACCAGAGGTAGACGTGATACTTACTAGGGTGAATAACAAATAATATGATTAAATAAATCTAGACAGGAATAGTAGTCATGGAAATCACTAAGGCATGAAGTATCAATTATATAAAACTGTAATTTATTTTCATGAGTCAATTAGCAATTATCAAAAAAATCCCGAGTTCCCCTTCCACATGAAGCAATTTATTTAATAATAACAAGACTCTCAGTCAAATACATAGAACATAGTATGCCGAAGCGTACGGCCGAAGCGACGCAAAAATAAATATGCACTGCCGAGGGTCGAACGGCTTGAACCATAGATGCATCTATTACCCCGCACGCGAATCGAACATGCGATGTGGTTGACATAATGATAGGCTACCCCGCTAACAAATCATACATGCGACGCGGGCGCTCGTATACATACACAAAATTGATCAGGAATTTAGTAGTTTAACAGAGATTATACTTGGAGTCAAGAACTCAAAAAAATGAAGTTTTTGAACATAACTTCCTAATATTCTCATGCCAAATCAAGGATAATAAGCAACTCACATACAATTAAGAATACATGCAAAGCACAAAAGAGCATGCTTGTGTGCCCTAAAAACTACCCGACATAACATAGTAGTAGCTACGCACGGACTCTCATCACCTCGTGCGTGCGTAGCCCCCGCAAGTAAGGACATTTCAATCATTTACAATCACCTATGGAGACAATTCCCTCTTACAAGGTTGGAAAGGAGACTCACCTCGTGTCGAATCTACTTCTCGGCCCAAGAATGCGCCCAAAATTCAGAACTCTACACCCGAGGACTCGAAACTAGCCAAATGTTATACAAATATATCAATTCATGCTCAAAGTATGGAAATTCTCCTACTTATTTAGTGAATTCATCATTCTTGAGGAAATCCCAAAATTCACCTGTGGGCCGCACACTCGAATTCCAAAAATTCTCGAAGAAAACAGTCACCCATAGCCTAAGGATCATTAATATATGGTTTTTGTATGATTTCATGGAAGATAAGTGGGGGAAATTCTCTAAAACTCATCGAGCCCTAGGTTTCTACCCTAACCCTTGATTTCCACAAATTAGGGTGTTAATCTACCTATGAATTGATCTATTAAACCAACATTCGAGTGGAAATAACTTACCTCTAGTAGTTAGGTCGTTTGGCTCTCTCTCAAGCTCCCAAAGTCGACAATGGAGGAAGAAATGGGGTGAAAAAAATGGTTAAGTCCCATGTTTAAAGAACTCACTGCCATCAGTGATTTCGCACCTGCGGCTCGAGGGCCGCACCTGCGAGCCAAGGCTCGCACCTGCTGAAGCGGCCAAGAAGGCCTAGGATCGCACCTGCGGAGGGAGGCCCGGACCTGTGGCTCTGCTCCTGCGAAATCATGTTCGCACCTGTGCTAATGGACCTTCTCCCCTGGGGTCGCACCTGTGAGGCCTGGACCGCAGGAGCGGTCTCGCACCTGCAACTGGGCAACCGCACCTGCGGTCACACCAGTTCAGGTGCACCAGCAGTTAAGGCTGCTGGTTTTTGGCCTCGTTTGGTACCCGGGAGGCACCTGGGCCCACCCGAGCCCCCGTCCAAATATACCAACAAGTCTTAAATCATATTACGGACTCGCTCAAGTCTTCGAAACACCCAAAACAATACTAAAACTCAAAATCACCCCTCAAAACCCCTTAGAATCAAACTTAAGAACTTTAAGTTCTTGAATTCGATTTTAATGCGCCGAACCGACCTATACTACTCGGAATGACACCAAATTTTGCAGGCATGTCATAAATGACATAACGGAACTATTCCCGATCTCAAAATTCCGTTCAGACCTCGATAACACAAAAACACGTTGCAAACCAAATTATGAACTTAAAGAAACTCTATTTTCGTTATTTTGCGCTGAAACGCTCCTGGGTCATCCAAAACCCATTTCGGACATACACAGAAGTCTGAAACATACGAAGATACTGGAATCGTCAAAAATTGATTTCGAGGTCGTTTACTCAAAATGTTGACCGAATTCAAACATGGCCTTAAAGGCCAACCTTAAGGAACCAAGTGTTCCTATACCACTCTAAACACTTCCAAATATCGAATCATCCGTCCCCGCAAGTCATAAATCACTATAAGCCGCTACGAGAAGTCTTATTTAGGGGAACGGGGTCCGATTATGCAAAACAACTGGTCGGGTCGTTACATTCTCCACCTCTTAAACAAACGTTCGTCCTTGAACGGGTCTAGAATCATACCTGACGTGCTGAATAAGTGTGGATATCTGTTCCGCATGTCCTCCTCAGACTCTCAAGTCGCCTCCTCGACCGGTTGGCCCCTCCACTGGACCTTCACAGCAGAAACTCTCTTGGATCTCAACTGGTGATCATGTCTGTCAATAATAGCAACTGGCTCCTCCTCGTAGCCCAATGTCTCATCCAACTGAATAGTGCTGAAATCAATCACATGAGAAAAGTCGGCGTGGTATCTCTGGAGCATGGATACATGAAAGACTGGATGAACTCTTGATAAGCTGGGAGGTAAGACAAGCTCATAAGCAACCTCCCCAACTCGCCTCAATACCTCGAAAGGACCTATAAACCTCGGGCTCAGGTTGCCCTTCTTCCCGAACCTCATAATACCCTTCATCGGTGAGACCTTCAACAGAACCTTATCTCCTCCATAAATGACACATCACGCGCCTTTTGATCCGTGTAGCTCTTCTATTTGGACTGTGCTGTGCAGAGACTCTCCTGAATCAACTTCACATTCTCCAAGGCCTCTCTCACCAGGTCCGTGCCATATAACTTAGCCTCGCCAGGCTCAAACCACTCGATAGGAGAACGACATCGCCGACCATACAAAGCCTCAAATGGAGCCATCTCGATGCTGGACTGATAACTGTTATTGTAAGCAAACTCGTCCAAAGGCAAGAACTGGTCCCACTGGCCTCCAAAGTCAATCACACATGCCCTGAGCATGTCCTCCAATATCTGAACTGTACGCTTTGACTGCCTATCAGTCTGTGGGTGAAATGCTGTGCTGAGATCTATCTGAGTGCCCATCTCTCTGTGCAATGCTCTCCAGAAGTGCCAGGTGAACTGAGGACCTCGATCTGATATAATGGACATCGCCACACCGTGTAACCGGACTATCTCCCGAATGTCGATCTGGGCTAGCCTCTCAGAAGTATAAGTAGTCGCCACAGGAATGAGATGCTCCGATTTGGTCAGTCTATCCACGATGACCCAAACCGCGTCAACCTTCCGCAAAGTCCGAGTCAACCCAACCACGAAGTCCATAGTGATGCACTCCCACTTCCACTCAAGAATAGGCATCTGCTGAAGTAGGCCTCCTGGCCTCTGGTGCTCATACTTAACCTGCTGGAAATTAAGACACCTAGCCACATACTCCACAATGTCCTTCTTCATCTGCCTCCACTAGAAATGATGCTTCAAATCACGATACATCTTCGTAGCACCAGGATGAATTGAATACCGAGATTTTTGTGCCTCCTCTAGAATCCTCTCCCTCAGGCCATCAACATCAGGAACACATAAACGGCCCTGAAGTCTCAGAACACCATCCTCTCCAATAGCAACCTCTTTGGCACTACCTGAATCAGTGTCTCCCGTAGATCTGCCAAGTACGGATCATCAAGCTACCGAGCCTTAAGCTCCCCCAATAACGAAGACTGAGCGACCACATGTGCTACAACTCGACGAGGCTCTGAAAGGTCTAATCTCACCAGGATTAGCCAAGGACTGAATGTCCAAGGCTAGAGGTCTCTCCTCCGCTGTGATATAAGCCAAGCTACCCATACTCTCCGCCTTCCTACTCAAAGCATCTGCTACCACATTTTCCTTGCCCGGATGATAAAGAATGGTGATGTCATAATCCTTCAACAACTCAAGCCATCTGCGCTGCCTCAAATTAAGATCCCTCTGCTTGAACAAGTGTTACAAGTTGCGGTGGTCTGTATAAACCTCAGAAGACACCCCATACAAGTAGTGCCTCCAAATCTTAAGAGCATGAACAGTCGCCGCCAACTCCAAATCGTGCACCGGATAATTCTTCTCATGAACCTTCAGCTGGCGCGAAGTATATGAAATAACTCTCCCTTCCTGCATCAACACACACCCCAAGCCAATGCGCGAAGCATCGCAGTACATTGTATACATCCCAAAATCGGAAGGCAATACCACAACTGGTGTTGAGGTCAATGATGTCTTGAGCTTCTGAAAGCTCGCCTCACACTCGTCAAACCATCAGAACGGGGCATTCTTCTGAATCAATCTAGTCAGTGGGGCTGCAATGGATGAAAAGCCCTCCACAAATCGTCGATAATATCCTGCTAGACCCAAGAAACTCCTGATCTCTGTAGCTGAAGTAGGACGTGGCCATCTTTGGACTACCTCAATCTTCTTAGGATCAACCTTGATACCCTCTCCGGATACTACATGCCCCAAGAATGCCACAGAATCCAACCAAAACTCACACTTGGAGAACTTAGCATATAGCTTCTGTTCTCGCAAAGTCTGGAGCACAACTCTCAAATGATGCTCGTGCTCTCCCCGGCTATGTGAGTAAATCAAAATGTCGTCAATGAAGACGATGACAAAAGAATCAATATACGGCCTGAACACCATGTTCATCAAATCCATAATTGTTGCTGGGGCATTAGTCAAGCCAAAGGACATCACCAGGAACTCATAGTGGCCATATCTCGTACGGAAAGCAGTCTTCGGAACATATGTGGCCCGAATCTTCAACTGATGATAAACCAACCTCAAGTCAATCTTAGAAAACACCTTAGCACCCGGCAACTGGTCAAACAAATCATCAATGCGCGGCAAAGGATACTTGTTCTTAATGGTGACCTTGTTCAACTGGAGGTAATCGGACACATCCGCATAGACCCATCCTTCTTTTGCACAAATAGGACTGGAGCACCCCACGGCGACACACTCGGTCTGATGAACCCCTTAGCCAACAACTCCTCAAGCTGCTCCTTCAACATCTTCAACTCTTTCGGATCCATACGGTACGAGGGAATGGAAATAGGTTGAGTGCCTGGAGCTACATCAATGCAGAAATCAATATCACGGTCCGGAGGCATGCCCGGAAGGTCTGAAGGAAAGACATCAACAAACTCTCGGACAACTGGCACTGAATCAATCATCGGAGACTCAGCGGTGGTGTCCCGCACATAAGCAAGATACGCCAAACAACCCTTCTCGACCATATGTCGAGCCTTCAAGAAGGAAATAAATCTACTGGTTGCACTAACTGAGGAACCTCTCCATCCAGCTTAGGCAACTCAGGCATGACCAAAGTAACCATCTTGGCATGGAAATCCAAGATGGAATGATAGGGAGATAGCCAATCCATCCCAAAAATAATCTCAAAATCAACCATGTCGAGCAACAGGAGGTCCGCTCTAGTCTCGAACCCACGAAAGGTGATCACACAAGACCGATAGATCCGGTCTACCAGCACTGAATCGCCCACAGGAGTGGACACATATATAGGAGAATCCAAGGACTCGCGAGGAACATCCAGAAAACAAGCAAATAAGGCTGACACATATGAATAAGTGGATCCTGGATCAAATAGCACTGATGCCTCCCTACCACATACTAAAATAGTACCTGTGATCACGGCGTTTGAGGCCACTGCATCTGCTCGGGCCGGAATAGCATAAAATTCGGCTGGTGTACCTGAAGACTGACCTCCACTGGACTGAATAGGAGCTAACTGAGCTCCCTCTGCCTAGCCTCCACCTCTAGGATGACCTCTACCGGCCTGTCCTCCACCTCTGGGTGGACGGGGCACCGGTGCTGAGTTTGTAGGCTGGTAACTCTGCTGAACCGCCTTGCCCCGAAGCCTGGGACAAGTTCTTCTCATGTGGCCTGAATCCCCACACTCATAACACCTCCCTGGTGGCATGGCCTACTACCCGAAGAAGAACCCTAGATAGCTGGGGGACGGTGAGAACCCTCTGGCATGGCATTGAAGTAAGGACTTGAAGACCCCGGATGACCTGAATACCCGCCGGAGGAACCCTGAATGGCTGGTGGGCGGTAAGAACTCTCCGGCATGGCGCTGAAATAAGGTCTCACTGGAGCACCACGGGGAGGTGGTGGAGGAGATGAAAATGGAGGCTTGCTGGGATGGCCTCTACCGAACTGACCTCTACCCCTGGTTGGGACACCTCTAAAATCTCTAGAAAATCTAGCTATCTTGTCCTACTGACTCGACTCTCTGCCCCTCGATCGGTAACCCTCAACCCGGCGAGCTATCTCTACCACAAGCTGATAGGGAGTACCCATCTCCACATCTCGGGCCATGTTAGCCCTAATACCTGAGTGCAATCCAGCCAAAAATCTATGCACTCTCTCAGCGTCAGTAGGAAGTATCATAAGGGCATGACGAGACAACTCAAAAAATCGAGCCTCGTAGTCCGTCACTGACATCTGCCCCTGCTCCAGCTGCTCAAACGGATACCGCAGCTCCTCCCTCTCGGAGGGTGGAATATATATGTCCAGAAACAACTGAGTGAACTGCTCCCAAGTGACAGAAGGGGAACCTGCTGGTCTACCCAGGATATACGACTGCCAACATCTGCGAGCCCTGCCCTCAAGCTGAAAGGTAGTGAAATCTACGCCATAGGACTCTAATATCCTCATGTTATGCAGTCTGTCCCTACACCTGTCAATGAAGTCCTGAGCATCCTCGCCTCGCTCACCCCCGAAGACTGGAGGGTGAAATCGAGTCCATCTATCCAATAACTTGTGTGAATCACCGTCCGCAGCTGGTCTGAGCTCTGGTGCTACTGCTGCTGGCTGGACCGCACCCCCGGGCAGTGTACCTGGGGTATGATGCAATGTTGTTGTCTGACCTGCAGCCTGGGCAGTAGGGGTTTGGACTCCCCCTCCCGCCTGAGAAGTGGCAGGATCTGCTGGAAATAAACCAGCCTAGGACATAGTGTCCATGAATCTCATTATATGGTCATGACCTCCCAGAAGCCTGGCGCCGTCATGAAGTCCACTGGAGCAGTATCTGCTGGGAGCACCTCGTCCTGCTCCTCAATTATAGGATCCTCTGGTGGTGGTGCAACTGGAACAGCTCTGGGACGCCATCGTTTTCTACCTCGGGCTGGTGCCCTTCCCCTGCCTCTACCACGGCCTCTAACGGCGGGGTAGCGGCCCCTCCTGGGTCTGGGACATTAAATGCGCGCATCTTCATCATCTGTGAGAGAATAGAAGAATGAGTTTTTTTTAGTACACCATCGACTGCATGATAGAATATGAATAAAGAGAGGTTTCCTAACACCCTATAACCTCCCGAAGATAAATACAGACGTCTCGGTATCAATCCGCAAGACTCTATTATGTTTGCCTGTGACTTGTGAGATATACGTAAACCTAGAGCTCCGATACCATGTTATCACGACCCAAATTTCTAACTCAGGTTGTGATGGCGCCCAACACCGGGGTCAGGCAAGCCAACACTTGTTTACTAACGGTGTTACCCTATTTTATAAGAGGTTCAAATATTTGCCAAGTTTTAAGTTATAAATCGTTAAATGAAAACGGGTAACCGAGGCAACTTAAATCAATGTAATCCAAAATCATGGGCCAACATTTACAGTTTAGCGAAAATACCATAAAGTATACTATATGTGCCAGAACCTAGTGTCACAAGTCTACAGGCGACTAGTAGAATATACAAAACCAGACCAAAATAATTATACTACTGTCTGAAGAGAATAGACAGAAAATCAAAAGACAACTCCAAGGTGCTACTATGAGATCGCCAAGGGGAAACAGCTCACCGAAGAAGTCGAGTATGGTATATGCTCTCAAGATCGCGCTCCGGTCTGATAACCAGATGCACCCGCCTCAGAACCTGTACAATTAAGTACAGAACCGTAGCATGAGTACATATAAACAAATATGTACCCAGTGAGTATCCTGTCTAAACTCGAAGAAGTAGTGACGAGAGGTAGACGTGATACTTACTAGGGTCAATAACAAATAATATGATTAAATAAATCTAGACAGGAATAGTAGTCATGGAAATCACTAAGGCATGAAGTATAAATTATATAAAACTGCAATTTATTCTCATGAGTCAAATACAAATTATCACAAAAATCCCGAGTTCCCCTTCCACATGAAGTAATTTATTTAATCATAACAAGACTCTCAGTCAAATACATAGCACATAGTATGCCGAAGCGTACGACCGAAGCGACGTAAAAATAAATGTGCACTGCCGAGGGTCGAACGACTCGACCATAGATGCATATATTACCCCGCTCGCGAATCGAACATGTGACGCAGTTGAAATAATGATAGGCTACCCCGCTCACGAATCATACATGCGACGCGGGTGCTCGTATACATACACAGAATTTATCAGGAATTTAGTAGTTTACCAGAGATTATACTTGGAGTCAAGAACTCAAACAAATCAAGTTTTTGAACATAACTTCTTAATATTCTCATGCCAATTCAAGGATAATAAGAAACTCACATACAAGTAGGAGTACATGCAAAGCACAAAAGAGTATGCTTGTGTGCCATAAAAACTACCCGACATAACATAGTAGTAGCTACGCACGGACTCTCGTCACCTCGTGCGTGCGTAGCCCCCGCAAGTAAGGACATTTCAATCATTTACAATCACCTATGGGGACAATTCCCTCTTACAAGGTTGGAAAGGAAACTCACCTCGTGTCGAATCTACTTCTCGGACCAAGAATGCGCCCAAAACCCGAACTCTACACCCGAGGACTCAAAACTAGCCAAATGTTATACAAATATATCAATTCATGCTCAAAGTATCAAAATTCTCCTACTTATTTAGTGAATTCATCATTCTTGAAGAAATCCTAAATTCACCCCGGGCCCGCACACTCGGATTCCAACATTCTCGAAGGAAACACTCACCCATAGCCTAAGGATCATTAATATATGATTTTTGTATGATTTCATGGTAGATAAGTGGGGGAAATTCTTTAAAATTCATCAAGCCCTAGGTTTCTACCCTAACCCTTGATTTGCACTAATTAGGGTGTTAATATACCTAAGAATTGATGTATTAAACCAACATTCGAGTGGAAATAACTTACCTCTAGTAGTTAGGTCGTGTGGCTCTCTCTCAAGCTCCCAAAGTCGACAATGGAGGAAGCAATGGGGTGAAAAAAAATGGTTAAGTCCCGTATTTAAAGAACTCACTGCCATCAGTGATTTTGCACCTGCGGCTCGAGGGCTGCCCCTCCTACGGTCTCGCACCTGCGAGCCAAGGCTCGCACCTGCGAAAGTGGCCAAGAAGTCCTGGGATCGCACCTGCGGAGGGAGGCCCGCACCTACGGCTCCGCTCCTGCGGAATTATGTCTGCACCTGCGATAATGGACCTTCTCCCCTGAGGCCGCACCTGTGAGGCCTGGAACGCAGGAGCGATCTCGCACCTGCAACTCGGCAACCGCACATGCGGTCACACCAGTTCAGGTGCACCAGCAGTTAAGGCTGCTGGTTTTTGGCCTCGTTTTTGCCCGCGAGGCATGTGGGCCCACACGAGCCCCCGTCCAAATATACCAACAAGTCCTAAATCATATTACGGACTCGCTCGAGCCTTCGAAACACCCTAAATAATGCAAAAACTCAAAATCACCCCTTAAAACCCCGTAGAATCAAACTTAAGAACTTTAAGTTTTTGAATTCGGTTTCATTGCGCCGAATCGACCTATACTACTCGGAATGACACCAATTTTTGCAAGCAAGTCATAATTGACATAACGGAACTATTCCCGGTCTCAGAATTCCGTTCGGACCTCGATAACACAAAAACACGTTCCAAACCAAATTATGAGCTTAAGGAAATTCTAATTTCGCTATTTGGCGCCGAAATGCTCCCGGGTCATCCAAAATCTATTACGGACATATGCACAAGTCTGAAATCATCATACGAAGCTACTGAAACTGTCAAAACTCAATTCTGAGGTCGTTTACTCAAAATGTTGACCGAGGTCAAACTTGGCCTTAAAGGCCAACCTTAAGGAACCAAGTGTTCCTATACCACTCTAAACAATTCCAAATATCGAATCACCCATCCCCGCAAGTCATAAATCACTATAAGTCGCTACGAGAAGTCTTATTTAGGGGAACGGGGTTCGATTACGCAAAATGACGGGTCGAGTCGTTACAGAGCATATAATTTCTTTTAAAATCAAACCTCAAATTGAGGTCTAAATCTCAATTCTTACAAAATCCCTAAATTGTACCCAAAACCCTTAATTTCTACCATGAAATTCAATGTTTTGATGTTAAAAATTCATGAAAACTAGTTGAAATTGATGGAAAACAAGTTAAGGATACTTACCAATGAATTTAGGGAGAAAACATTCTTTAAAAATCCCCTCTAGAGAGCTTAGGATTGAAAAAGGATGTAATATGAGCTAAGTCCAAATGTTCCATCTTTTACCCAGCTACAGACATCGCAAATGCAAGACATTGATTGCAAATGCGATCAGTGTATGAGACGGTCAAAAGTTGCAAATGTGATAAAAATCTCGCAAATTCGATTAGCCCATGCATCGTAATTGCAAGCTGAGCTTCACATTTATGAAGCTACCAACCCCCACCTCTAAGTCGTAAAAGCAACTTGTAGGTCGAAAATGACCACCCACAGTCCGCAAATGCGATCATATCTTGATATTTGCGAAGTCAACATCCCTTCCCAGATATCGCATTTGCGAGTCCGACTTTGCAAAAGCGGGACTCGAAATTGCGAAATAGGTCATCGCAAATGCTAGACCTGCAAACCTGCAACACCAGAAGATAGTATCAGCAATCCCGAATCATTATGCGGTATCCGAAACTAATCCGAGCCCATGGGGCTCCAAAGAGAACGTGAACAAAAGTGTAATAACATCATACAAACTTCCTCGCTACCTCCAATCATCAAAATAATACCAAATAACAAGGTTCGATCATTAAAACTCAAGATTTCAAATTGAAAACTCAACTTTTCACATTTTTTCATAATGTTTAACATAATGCGCCGAAATGTATTTGAGTCACCCTGAACCCCAACCAAACATGTGTACAAGTAAAAAACCATAATACAAACCTACCGGATTAGTCAAAACACCGATTTGAGGTCGTTTACAAAATATATTAACCGTGGTCAACGCTAGCCTCATTTTGAGTTAAAAATCTCGTTTTCTTCAACATTTTACGTAATAGCTTTACAAAAATTACACGGACCATGCACGCAAATCAATAAATATCAAATGAAGCTATAGGAGGTCTCGGAACACTGAAATTAAGGCTAGTACTCAAAACGACCTATCATGTCATTACATTCTCCACCTCTAAAAGAGACAATCGTCCTTAAACGGACATAGAAAAGTAACTGGACTGATAAAAAGGTGGGGGTTTCTACTCCGCATATCGGAATCGGACTCCTATGTTGACTCCTCGATTGGCTGACCTCTCTGTTGAACTTTCACAGAAGGACAACTCTTAAATATAAACTTACAAACTTGTCGGTCTAAAATAACCATCGGCACCACCGGCTCTTCCTCATAGGTCAAATTCTCATCAAGTTGCACCGTCATTAAGTCTAAAACATATGATCTATCCTCATGGTACTTTCGGTATGGAGACATGAAATATCGGATCCTTCAAGGCTAAGTGGCAATGCAAGCCTATAAGCAACCTCCCCAACTTTCTCCAAGATCTCAAATGGTCTAAGAATCCTCGGACTCAACTTTCCCTTCTTACCAAACCACATCACGCCCTTCATAGGCGACACTCGAAGAAGAACTTTCTCACCCACCATGCAAGCCACATCTCGGACCTTCTAGTCCGTACAACTATTTTGCCTGGATTGAGCTGTACGAAGTCGCTCCTGAATCACCTCAACTTTTTCCAAGGCATCACATACTAAATCAATGCCCAACAATCTAGCCTCACCGAAAAAACAAACAATCAGCGAACGACATTGCCTCCCACATAAGGCCTCGTATGGAGCCATATGGATGCTTGACTGATAATTGTTGTTGTAGGCAAACTCTACTAGAGGTAAACATTGATCGCACTTACCCCTGAAATCCATAAAGCATGCCTGCAACATGTCCTCTAATATCTAAATAGTGCGCTTGGACTGTCTCTTTGTCTGGGTATGAAATTTGGTACTCATATCGACCTGCATGCCCTACTCATACTGCACGACTCTCCAAAAATGCAATGTGAACTATTTACCTTAAGCAGAAATGATAGAAATAGGCACGCCATGTAGGCAAATAATCTCTCTGATGTAAACTTGAGCCAACCACTCTGAAAAATAGGAAGTCATCACCGGAGTAAAGTGTGCGGACTTAGTCAAGTAGTCCAAAATAACCTAGACTGTGTCTTCAAAGTACGTGGTAAAATCCATAGTGATGTGTTCCCATTTCCACTCTGGTATCTCTATTCTCTGATTCAACCCACCCGATTTATGATGCTCGTACTTCACATGTTGACAATTCAAACACCGAGCCACAAAAGCAACAATATCGGTTTTCATCCTCCACCACTAATAGTGATGTTTCAAGTCACGGTACATATTCGTGACACCTGGGTGAATGGAATAGCGTAAATTGTGAGCCTCTTTTATGATCAACTCCCTCAACCCATCAACATACGGAATACAAATCCATACCTGAAGCTCCATAACATCATCATCCCTAATCACAACCTCCTTGGCACCACTCCGCTGCACTGTGTCTCTTAACACAAACAAGTAAGGATCATCAAACTGCAGCCTTGGTATGCTCTAACAATGATGAGTGTGCCACAACACAAGCACGAACCCGACTAGGCTCCTAAATATCTAACCTCACGAACCGATTGGACAAAGCATAAACATCCATGGCTAGTGGCCTCTCCATTACGGGTAAATATGCCAAACTTCCCATGCTCTCAGCCTTCCTACTAAATGCATTGGCCACTATATTGGCCTTCCCTAGATGATATAGAATGGTAATATCATATTCTTTCAACAACATTAACCATCTTTGCCGCCTTAAATTAAGTCCCTTCTTTTTTAACTAGTGATGGAGACTTCGATGGTCGGTAGAGACCTCACATGGAATGCCATATAGATAATGCCTCCAAATCTTTAATGCGTGAACAATGGCTTCCAACTCTAAATTATGCACAGGTTAGTCCTTTTGATGAACCTCCAACTACCAAAATGCGTAGGCAATCACCATACCGTCCTGCATTAATACCGCACCAAGCCCAATACACTATACATCATAATACACTATGTAAGATCTCGAGCTTGTAGGAAATACCAACACTAGGGTTGCAGTCAAAGCAGTCTTGACATTCTGAAATCTCACCTCGCACTCTTCGGACCACCTAAAAAGTGCACTTTTCTGGGTCAACTTAGTCAATAGGGCAAAGAAAGATGAAAACCCCTCTACGAATCGACGATAATAACCCACCAAATCCAAGCTCCGAATCTCTATAGTTGATGCAGGTCTAGGACAATTTTAAACTGCCTCAATCTTCTCTGCATCTACCTTGATGCCCTTGGAAGGTACAACATGCCCCCAAAAAGGCAACTGAGTCCAACCAGAACTCACTCTTGGAGAATTTAGCATATAGATTATTCTCCCTCAAAATATGGAGCACGATTCTCAAGTGTTGCTCATGATCCTAACGACTGCAAAAATACACCAATATGTGGTCAATGAACACCATGACAAAGAAATAAACATATGGATGGAACATGTTGTTCATAAAATTCGTAAAAGTTGTTGGGGAATTTGTCATCCCAAAAGACATCACCAAAAACTCATAGTGACCATAGCGGGTCCTATAAGCCGTCTTTAGAATATCTGAAGCCTAGATCTTTAATCGATGGTACCCCGATCTCAAGTTAATCTTCGAGAAACCTTAGCACCCTAGAGCTAGTCAAACAAATCATCATTACATGGTAGAGAGTACTTGTTCTTGATAGTAACCTTGTTTAGCTGCCCGTAGTCAATACATGTTCCTTTAAATCTTTCACTTCCACTAGTGTCGTGTGATATAGTGGGATAGAGATGGGTTGATTTCCAGACACCAAGTCAATACAGAAATCAATATCCCTATCGGGCGGCATGCCCGGTAGGTTCGCTAGGAACACATATGGAAAATCTCTCACTACAATAATTGATTCCACGGTAAGAGTATCAACACTAACATCTCTCACAAAGGCTAAATATGCCAAGCACTCCTTCTGAACCATCTGTTGTGCCTTCAGAAACGACACCACCATGGTGGAAACATGAACCTCTCCGCTCCAGTCTAGGCAATCCCTGCATAGCCAGCATCACGGTCTTTGCATGATAATTCGTAATAGAATGATATAATGACAACCAATCCATGCCTAATATCACGTCAAAGTCCACCATACTGAGTAATAGAAGGTCTACCCTAGTCTCATAACTCCCAATAGAGAACACACACAAGCGATAAACACGATCTACCAAAGTAGAATCTCTCACATGTGTAGACACAAAAACTGGAGCACTCAAGGAATCATGATACACGTCCAGATCTAAAGCAAGTAGGATGACACATTTGAATAAGTGGAACCGGGATCAAATAAAACTGAGGCATCTCTATGGAAAACTGGAACAATACCTATGATGACCGCATGAGACGACTCTACCTCGGGTCTAGTTGGGAATGCATAAAAATGGGTTTGAGGCTCGCTAGTATGACTTCCACCTCTCAGATGGCCTCTCTCTAGTTGGCATCCACCTCTAATGACCTAACCACCACCTCGGGCTGCATGACCCCTACCTCTAGATGGCTGAGCGGGTCGAAAAGCAACCACTATCGAAACCATGGCACGAGTACCCTGTTGTGGCATGCTTCTCTATGACACGCGGCAAAACCTCGCGACGTACCTCGAATCTGCACAATTATAAAAAGTTCTCGACTGACATGACTGCTGACCTTGTCGATCTCAATAACCACCCTGATAACTCTAAATTGGAGGTGCACTAACCGGAGCTGAAAGTGTGTTGTATGCTAGCTACTCAAGATGAGACCCACGAGAACCACGACTGCCCAAAGCACCGTGTGATACTTAGAGCACTAACTAAATCACCTTGCTAGAATGGCCTCTACCAAATGATCCCCTATCTCTAGAAAAGGCACCACTGAAACCAAAAAAATGATGAGGCCTTTTCTCAAATGCAGCCTCTACCCTGACCACGAATCCTCTCGATCCGCCTAGCAATCTTCACAACTCGAGTGAAGCGGATATCATTCTCAATCTCTCTATCCATATGCAGCATGATACCATCAGTAAGTCCATCTATAAATCTGCCCACTCTCTCCCTCTCAGTGGGGATCAAGACGACTACATGGCGAGATAAATCCACGAATATGGTCTTGTAGTGGGTAACAGTCATGATCACTACTGGAGGCGCTCAAACTAGTTGTGGTAGTCCTCTTTTAGAGTAAAAGGGATGAACTTATCCAAGAATAGATGTAAGAACTGATCCCAAGTGAGTGGAGGTGAACATGTTGGTCTACCTGGAATATACTCATGCCATAACCTTTTGGTAGAATAGTGCATCTGAAACACCGTGAAGTCGACTTCATTGGACTCCACGATACCAATATTGCACAATAACTCATGGCAACGATCCAAGAAATCATTGGGGTCCTCAGAATGTGATCCACTAAAGCGAATAGGAAACAATTTGGTGAATTTTTCCAACCTCTTTAGCCCCTCAAACGACATAGTTGGTTCCGCCCAGGATTGAGTAGCAATAACAAGCTGAACTACTCTAATTGCTGAACTAGTGGAGTCTGATATCCGTGAGCTATTTGCGCTAGTGTGTGAGTGGCGCGAGTCTGGGCTACCCCCTTAGTTTGAGAAACGGCTGGTGCTATAAGGATCACACTGACCTGGGCCACACTCTCCAAAAGGCCCACTAGACGAACTAGGGCATCCTGAAGAACTAGGGTGGCTATGAAGCCCTTTGGGACCTGAGCTAGTCCAACTGATGCGGTCTCAACAGGGACTTCCTCGTCTTTCTATATCTGAGTCTATGTAATAGGTGCTCTTGCACGTGCTCTAGTCTTAGCTTTGCCTCTACCTCTGGCCCTACCTCGGGCCCGGCCCCTACCTCTAGTAGTGGCTGCGAGTTGGGGCTCTAACTCCTGATTAGTTGTGGATATTGTATGTGTCCTTGCAATCTGTGAGAGAACAAGAATATAATCCTCTAAGTATAGACGTTGTCGTACCAATCCTCTATAGTCAACTATGTTTGCTCATGACACATGAGACCTAGGCAATCTAGGTCTCTAATACCAACTTGCCACGACCCGAAATCCCAACCGTGGGGCGGTGATGGTGCCTAAGCCGAATGACAGGAAAGCCAACATAAAAAAATAATATAAATAATAAAACAATAAAATCAAACATAAACCATCCAAAATTTTGGTGCCACACGTATATGAGCATCTAGATCCAGCTAAATACAAGGTTTGAAGGAAATACATCATTGTCCGAAATAAAAGAAAACAGTACAAGAAATAGGAAATGACTTCAGGGTTCGCGAATGGAATGCAGCTCTATCTGGAATCACTTACTAGTTGTTGTTAAGTACCTCTCGAGACTCGGTTGGTACTAAAGTCAAAATCTGCACAAGTAATGTAGAACTGTAGTGTTAGTAAAACAGATCCAATATACTCAGTAAGTGTCGGGTCTAACCTCAACGAGGTAGTGACGAGGATAAGATAAAACACCTACTAAAAACATGTGCAGATATATCTATAAACAAACAAAAATAACAAATAAAACATTAAAAGTAATAACCAGGTTGGGCATAAAAAAGAGGACAACAATCGAAATAATATGTAACGACCCAGCCGTTCGTTTCGCGTATTAAGACTCTGTTCCCTTACATGAAACCTTCCATAGCGGCTATTCGTGCTTTATGACTTGCGGGAGTAGGCGGTTCGGGATTTGGGAATGATTTGGATGGTTTAGGAACACTTGGTTCCTTAACGCTGACCTATTTGGCCAAGTTTGACTACGGTCAACATTTTGAGTGAGCGACCTCAGAATCAAGTTCTGACAGCTCCAGTATCTCCGTATGATGATTTCTGACTTGGGCGTATGTTCGGCTCGGGTTTCTGATGACCCGGGAGCGTTTCGGCGCCCGAAATGGAAATCAGGATTTCCTTAAGTTTAGAATTTGGCCATGGAACAGGACTTCATGCTATCGGGGTCCGAATGGAATTTCGGGACCGGCAATAGTTCTAAATAGTCATTTATGACTTGTCTGCAAAATTTGGGGTCATTTCGAGTAGTATAGACCTGTTCGGCGTAATGTAATGAATTCTAGAATTTCAAAGTTCTTAAGTATGATTAATTTAGTTTTGGGGTTGAATTTTGAGTTTCGTTGTTGTTTTTCATGTTCCAGAAGTTCGAGCGAGTCCGTATCATGAATACTGGCTTGCCGGTGCTTTTGGACGGGGTATCGAGGGGCTCGGGGTGTTTTAGACCCCCGGGAGCTTAGTTGGAAAAACCAGAAATTTCTCTATCTGGTTTCCTTCTCTGCGATCGCAGAAGGTGGGTCGCGATCGCGGAGAAGGGTTTTGCTAGGCTGCTGATTGTTCTCTGCGATCGCAAGGTGCGGGCCCCAAAGCTTCGCGATCGCAGCCCTTTCACGCGATCGCATTGAGTCGCAGCTGGGCCGGGTGAAATTGTTCATCGCGATCGCAGGACTTCTGCCGCGATCGCAGAGGTCAGACCAGATGGTCTTCGCGATCGCAGGACCTCTGATGCGATCGCAGAGGTCAGTTCGGTTGCACTTCGCGATCGCAGGCCTAGTGTCGCGATCGTAGTTAAGCTTTTCCTGGGCAGTATTTAAATGCCCAATTTCGGGTTTCTTCTTCATTCCTCAACTCCCAACCTCCATTAGAGCTCCTCCAAGCTAGGGAAAGGTATGCCCAAGTTCAAATTCATCAAGGTAAGTGNTGGTTTTGGGAAAATACTGAAACTTCATTTTTAGCCATAAATTCCTAAATGAATTATGTAATTACGATCTTTGGGCTTCGGGTAATTCCTTCCTTCGAGAATTTTCAAAATCCGAACGCGTGGGCCCGGGGTCAAAATTTCAAAAACCTTTAAGAATACTATTTTTGCGATTTCTTGTTAATTTTTATTCTTGGGGCATAAATTAATTCAATTATGCTATGTTTGGCTAGCTGTGAGTCGTC
Source organism: Nicotiana undulata (assembly GCA_005239495.1). Lineage (NCBI taxonomy): Eukaryota > Viridiplantae > Streptophyta > Magnoliopsida > Solanales > Solanaceae > Nicotiana > Nicotiana undulata. Next base: position 28,987 of record ML293050.1, read on the forward strand.
GAGGGTAGTTTCAGAATTTCGGGCGCATCTTTTGATCCGGTCCTTGGTCCGAGGAGTGCTTTTATCGAGGTGAGTCTCCTTTCTAACCTCGTAAGAGGGAAATTGTCCCTCTAGGTAACCTTGTTTGCTATGTGATCTTGTTTGGGGGCTACGTACGCACCGAGTGACGAGAGTCCGTACGTAGTGGCTATTACTGCTTCGTCCGGGTAGCTAGGACACATCATGCTCATTATTTTCCCCTATTGTAGCATAGACATGACTTGTATACTTGTGTGATTGGTATTGTTGTCTTTGA